>FIZR01025295.1:0-65775 GCA_900060175.1 Ferrisia virgata | reverse complement strand
GATGATGATTGCATACCATTTCCGTTGACACATCTAGAACTTTCAAAACTGAATTGATTACTATGAAGATTTTTAACAACTTTTTTCATACTTTTTTACAATTTTCCCCTTTTTTTTCGGTATATTTGTTTAATGATCCAGTTTCTATCAACTTTTTCGCAATTTTCCATGATTTCAAAAATTTTTTGATAACTTGGCTCAATTTTTACTAATTTTAGACCATTTTTTCATAATTTTTCATTAATTTCCTGCACTTTTTAAAAATTTTTTCCAATTTTTACACAATTTCAAAATTTTTTAAACGATTTTCAGTCGATTCTCACTCATTTTTCGATATTTATTTTTGATTAATTTTTTGTATTTTTGTTCATTTTTTTACCTAGTTTTCAATGATTTTCAACAATGTTTTCATGATTTTTGGTCAATTTTCTTCATTTTTCGCGCTTTTTTGTTAATTTTTTACCTAATTTTCTATGATTTTTTTCATATTTTTGGCCAATTTTCATCCGTTTTTGTCTAATTGTTACCCATTTTCAAAGATTTTCTATGTTGTGTTTCATAATTAGAGTCCTTTTTCAACATTTTTTCGTGATTTTCCAGTTTCTGCGGTTTTTACTCGCTTTCTTCACTTTATCACCCAATTTTGCATGATTTTTAATGATGTTTTTCATTACTTGAGTTAATTTTTACTCATTTTTCCACATTATTTCGTGATTTCTGATCAATTTTCTTCACTTTTTTATCCAATTTTTGACGAATTTTTTCTCAATTTTTGACGAATTCTTTCTCAATTTTAGATAAATTTCATCTATTTTGTCAACGTTTCTTCATGATTTTTAATTAATTTTCTGCACCTTTTATCCATTTTTATCAAATTGTTACTCGATTTTCAATGTTTTTCTTCGTGATCTGGGTCAATTTTCATTCTTTTATCAACATTTTTATTGATTTGTGTTCAATTTTTTGTACTTTTATTAATTATTTTTGTAATTTTTACTTAATTCTCGGCAATTTTTAACAACTTTTTCATGTATTAGGTTAATTTTTACCCATTTTTCAATGTTTTTACGTGATTTTCGATCAGTTTTTTTCAAACTGTAAATTTACTAATTCTGATTTAAGCTGGGCACATTCAAAATTTAAAGTTTTTCCCTGAAAAGGGAAAAATATCTTGGATTTTTTACACTCGTAGTGCTTATTGTAACGCAGCATTTCTAATTTCAATAAATTACATACAAAACTACATCAAATACCTATTTAATAAATTTAACCACTTCCACAAAATTTTACAGAATGGTTATTCGTGCTTTAGTATATGAATAGGAAAAATTCCTTCAGATAAATTACAAATCAAAGTGGAAGGAGTTATTCTTATACGTGAAACGCGTGTTAGAAAAATATCATTGTAAATAATAACTAAGCTAATGCTGATGATATATGTTAAGTGATTCGTTTAATGATTTTTTTTAGGTACCTAGACTTGCCTGTACCTTACCTATCTATCTAAGTAGTATGCATATCTAATGTACTCGATACGCGTACATAATCCAACACACTATAAACGATAACAATCAATTGAGTACATTGGTAAAGTATACGATATAGGTAATAGGTATATGGCTGAAAAAAAAAAAATATGAAATCGCAACATACTCGTATACTGTTGATATACTCGTAAGTTGAAAAAAAAAATGTGTAACACTAATAGGAAACGGAAGTTCGAACTAAAATAATACGTACATTCGGTTTGTTACACTAGAATGCTTCCAAATTCCACTGAACGTCGACTGTAAATCCGATAAAAGTGAATATTACGACATAATATACTAGATTCATCGTTCAATTTCAGTAACTTTAGTAACCCCAATAATTATTTCGAAGAAGTGGTGTAGGTATCTATCTTGCGAATAAATATTTACCACGTCTATTATTAAAATCACGAATTCATTAATTCCGCATGATTTTATTTCGGAAGCTGAAGGGTGTAACGGTGGGAAAGGAAAAATATTCGTAAAAATGATACCTAGATCTGTAGGTACTGAGTAGCACCTACCTAGGAATACCTGTATCGTGAGATAATTCAGGATACGGTTTTTCGGAATTTTCAGTTCTTCATCCCCCAGCTACCTAGGTTCTCTCTCATAGAAAAAAAAATACATTTTAATGGATAAGTCAAAAAAAAGCATTGCTTTTTCACATTGATTTTCGTGACATATTACAATCATGAGAATTGAAAAAAAGTAATAAGGTAAGAAGGGTTCAATTGGGTTAAAAATTCCAAATCCCCGAAAGGCGCATATAGAGTCCCTACTGACTGTACAATGTACATATATAATTTCAACTTCCTAGCTTAATTCAGAAGGGAGTTATGCGAGGAACAAACTTCAAAAATTAGAAAAACGGACCAAAAACCACATATTTAGGGCTGTTACGAGGTGAAATGGGACTGAAAGGTCTAGACCCCCCAAAAGACACATTTAGTGCCCCTACTGAATGTAAATACGCAATTTCAAGTTCTTAGATCAATTTGGAGGGTGGTTATGTGAGGGAGAAACTCGAAAAACATAAAAATCAAGAAAACCTGACCAAAAAACCACATTTCCGAGGCTGTGAGGAAGTGAAATGGAGCTGAAAAGTCAAGACTCCCACAAGGCACATCTACATACTGAATTCCAACTTCTTAGTTCAAGGGGGAGAGGGAGGGGAGTTACCTAAGGAAGAAATTTAAATACCAAGAAAACCCGTCCAAGAAACCTTTTCGGAGCTGTGAAGCGGGGTGTAATGGGTCTGAAAAGTCGAACCCCCCAAAAGGCATATCTGTGGGCAATTTTTCTACATCAGCAAAGATGAATCTTCTCTCAGTCAAGTAACTCCGAATTAAGCGAATGAGATAATGAGGTGTTTTTCTTTTGTCGAGTTTTTCCAAGATATTACACCATCTGGCATTATCAAAAGCCCCCTTTGATGTGAAGTGAGATGATTGCTACTAGTTTGTAGTATTTCAGAAACCTGTGACTCCTGTTCACTGCTGCATCAACTGCTTCTTCACAACTGTGGTTGCGGCAAAAGCCATATAGGCGATCATGTAGAGGAGAGTTTTCATCCATGTAAGTGTGTAGTTGAGTGGCTATAACTCGCTCCAACACTTTACCAGCAGTTGGAAGCAGGGTGATTGGGTGGTATCCTTTGGCACGAAGTGAATCTTTCTCTGGTTTAGGAATCATCACCGCTTTTTCAAATTTCCATGGTGTTGGAAAATGTCCTGTTTGCATGCAGCAGCTGAATAAGACTTCCAACACCGCCGGATGGGTGCACTGGAGGGTCTTGGGAGGCTTATATGGGATTTCGTCAGGACCAGGAGCTTTTCAATTGTCCAAGGTTTTGACAATATCTGCGATTTCTGTTCTTGAGATGAATGGAGCTGGTCGAAAGGTGTCTGTCAACTCAATAGATTGTATTGCATTTGGGTCATTATCTGCTGGGAATTTCACATCTAGGAGATAGTTTGCCTGATCTGTTGGCGAATCTAATGTGCGATTATCTTCAGTAATGATTATGTATGATCCTGTCTGGGAGTTGCGTTTTTTCATCATTACTGCATAAGCTCTACCCCAAGCTTTCCTTTGATTGATGAAGTTTCACCAGGTTAGGGTCTTTTCATCCCGGATAGATTGTCAGTAGATTCTTCGAATGAAGTTTCGTGGGCTACATACCAAATTTCTACTTCCTAGCTGAATTTGGAGGTGTGATAGGTGAGGAACTGCCTTTTTTTCAGGGTCAAAGAGGGATAAAGCCTTCATATATCCCCTTCTAATTAACGTAAGAGACTGATTTTTGGATATGTTGAACAACTTCAGACTTTTTATTGATTGGTTTAAAAAAGAACAATTTTTCAATTTTGGCCCTTCAGTACCTTCCCTCACCCAATTTGGACATGACCGAATTTTGACCCAAAGTCGTCCCCACTCATATATATCTAATCCATTGCCAAACTGAGTCTATTGACCAAATTAGAGCGATTTTGGTCAGTATCAACCAGAGTAAATAATTTCAGTTTTCTGGAGAAAAAATAGAAATTAATATCTAACGTGGCTGAAAATGATTGTATATAATGGTCTTCTAGGAGCCCAAAATAAATTTGGTTGATATCCCTTCTTCTCTCATACTGCGTGGATTGATAAACCATAATAGCCTGGTTTTCATTGACAATATGTGTAACACGGAAAAACAGGCTAAAAATAAAAAAAAAAATTGGGGATTTTTTATGTAAATTTTGAAATTTTAAAACGGTTGATGGCGGGTGTGGTAAGGATCAAGTTGTAGACCCCAAATTTTCGCTATGTTAACTTGAAGTCATTTCGCAACTTTTTCCACAACCCATCTCCAACTTTCAAAAAAAAACTAAAATTGAAGCGCCCCAGTGTTTACCCGATGTTTGCTGTACTATACCGTGTGATCATCGTGGGAGGATTGTTTGTTCGCGCGAAGGAATTAACCTGGCTATTCTTTCGTTACGCAGCGTTACTTATTATTCTACCACATCTTCAATCTCACTTCAGCCGGGTCCTGCGGAAGTGTGAATTGAGTTTCAAGACCCTTTTCTGCGGGTTTTGAATTTTTGATGCTGTGATTTTTCAACTTTTTTAATAAACTTTGTATTGAGTAAATACGTATAAACGTTGAGTAAACTTCTCACATTCTCCAAAGTAGAATTAACAATTCCAGAGTGTATAATATTTAAATTCTGTCTCTCATTCATTATTTTCTAACTTTTTTTTTTTGGTATTTTTGAAAAATTTTAGCAGAATTTGTTGATAACTGTGATTAAAACTATTCGAATGAATGTGCATTTACATATGATTTTTCAATAAGGGCATAAAGGTTTAATAATTGTTTCTAAGCATTTAAATAGACTAAATTAATGCAGAGGTAACTACTGGAGTGAATACGAAGAACTAGTATGTTTAAATAGACTAAATTAATACAGAGGTAACTACTGGAGTGAATACGAAGAACTAGTATATCGTCAGATAGCTTTTTGCAACAGACATGCAATTCTTAACGTATGTAAAAGCGTTGGCCCGAACGATCCCAACGTTTCACTACGATCACGCGGTAAAACTACATCCCTATCGGACTTTTTCAACGTAATATAATACCTCAATGCGGTACCACTTAAAATTATTTTTTTGAGGTGTTTTTGGCCCAGTGAGGACATGTTTAGTAGGTGAGGAATAAAAAAAAAATTTTTTACGTCTATTTTTGAATCAGTCCACTGTATGCATCTGATAATTTATGATATGATTAATTTTTTGCCTACGAAATAATTCGCAGACACGTTTGATTTTTTTTCTCTTCAAATGACTCAACAACAACTTACAAACACATTTTATAATTCTACGTTACCATGAATGAATGGAAAACTTGATTATCAATGAATTTTACAATCACCAATAGCCGAGTGGCTTTTACACCATGTCTATAATACGAACGATTAGCTATCCTAATTCATTGTTTATCATACGGGTATATTTTTAAAAAGAGGACTATTAAGGCGGATGTGAATAAACAAGTTTTAGCAAAATTAGTTTAGCTGACTCGGTCACGAATGATGTGCGCACTGAGCCAGAGCTGGCGGAGGGAGATGAGTAAGAGATCCACGATATTTTTTTTTTTCTTTTCGAAGACGATGGTTCTTAGATACCTAGGTACGGGTAATATGAAAGTATACGAAGTTTGATGTTTTGATATGAAGCGTTATGACATCACGAAGTTGATTGATTTATGTACATTGATTTGGAGGGCGTAAACCAAGACTTATTATCACATTACATGGTACCACCTTTTTTTTACTAGATAAATCATTAAACAAAGAATAAATATACGTTATCAATATTTTAGCATAACTGTTTATGCCAGTGAAGTGTTTACATTTAATAATGCAGCAATTAGGTGATTGGGTTTTTATGCCTTTATTACCTATAAAAGCTAAGCCAATAAATTAGTTCAATTTGGTAGCTGTTCAGTTGAAATGTGTTAAATGGTTGGAATCGTTTTGGATGATTTATATTTCGTATATCATAAATATTACTCGATACGATTAATTTTTTCCACGCTATGGTCTACCAAGATGAGTTTTAAAGCTGAAATATGCTCCGCAGTCTCATCAATTGTAACAAACAGACAATTTCCAGTGCAGAAATGATGTTTTTTTTACGCTGTCTAGGTGTACTTGTGAAAAGCGAAAAAAAAGAACAATATTTTGAAAATTTTAACCATTATGAAGATATGGTTTGTTCAGTGTAAAATAATTATCAAACAAAAAATGCACGTAAAACTGCGAATACGCTTATACGAATGCGAATAAGTGGTGTTTGTGTCAAGTATGCGCCGCAAGGTTTCTACAATTTTACCCTGTATAGCGATTTCTTGAGTTACGTTGATTTAAAATAAAAGTATAAACATGGGGGTTTTAATATCATTATATCTGATACCCGAAGGGTGTGTCTTTTTGTTTACAAGATATCTATGCGTATTATTGTGAAAATAATTACGATGATTATTTGCATTAAAAAACGAACCGTACTAATCGTGGCGAAGAGTGAAAAGTGTCGGATGATTTTTCTCACCTTGAAAAGTAACGTTAGCGAATTCATCGAGCTAGAGACATTCGTTGCATTGTTGAAAATCTATTCATAGATATTTGCCGAGTAAGCCAATAATTTTCAATAGCCGTCGAAGAATGTCTCATCGTATGTATGTACATGTATGTACCACATGAATCGATGATGTACATGCTTTTGAACGATCGTAAAATTTGTCGAGTCGAAACACATTAGTGTACATGCAGAGAGCTATAGATCATGTAAGAGTGATTGTAGGCGAATTTACTTTAGCCCGGTGTGTATCTGTGTGTACGCGGATAGCGCCAAGTGTGATATCTAATTATTATTAAAAACGGGCGGTAACCGAATGGTAATATCGGTTTATTAGCGTTTTTGAACTATCTATTAGCTGCGAGCGCTCAAAGAAAATAAAAACAGCTCACGTCAAAGTTCCTCGTGAATGTTTGTATTAGATTTTAATCTGGACCACGATTTTGTATGCTCGTTTTAACCTGCTTATCATACGTATCGTAAAATGTCGATTTAAAAGTAATTTAAATTAATAGTAACGTTCCAACGTTGGTCGGAGAAAAAAATTTACCTTCCGAAGTGAACAAATTATACGTAATGATAATAAATTAATCGGCGTGTGTAATTCGAAAGGTATTAGCGTCTTGGAAAATGATTTAATCTTGTTTTACTGGAGGATGTTGCTGGTTTGAAATATTACGTAGGTAGGATATATATGTTGCGAAAGGATCGACTATAAATAAACGAGTGTCGGAGTTTGAAAAAAAAAATATGAAAATTTTTAGTACATGGATGTGGTTATTTGATCAATGATTTTTCGTGTGTGCTTGCTGCTTGAGCGAGTATACGAGTATAGATCAAGTCAGTCGGTTTAAACTATGTTGATTCGTATCCTTAGGTGTTGGATAATTAAGATTAATTAAAACCTGAAGCAAAATATAATAGTTTTTCTTACCTTTAGTTTTAGCAAGAATTCTATATGTTTGCAGCCTTTAAATTTCTGAAGAAAGAGTTATTAATTTCAAATGAAAGCGAGAGTGTGCTGTTAGAATTCAACAAGGCCCCTACAACAGTTGTGATTCAAAGCTATAATTTTTTATTCCTCTGTATTGTCAATATCATCATCATCAATAGGTCTCAGTCGCTTACGACCGTACTGCACCTAAAAGAGTGCGCCACCTATCACGATCCCGTGCCTGTGAAGCAGTTCTTACCACAGAGCCCATTCACGCTTTGATAATGTGAGACCACCTGGTCGGAGATCTTTCTCTCCCTCTTTTACCGGGAGCCTTACCAGAGAGAATGTCTTTTTCGAGATTTCCAACTTCTTTGTTGGTCACATGTCCAAAATACGCTGGAATGCGATTCTCACATAAAACACTGAGCCTAACTGGATCATGTATTTCGTTAACGATTGAAATGTTGGTTAGTTGTGCTGTTCAGGGTATCCTCAGCATCCTTCGCTAGACTCACATCTCGAAGTAATCGATTCTTCTTTTGTCATCTGCCTTCAATGTCTATGTTTCCGCAGCATATAGGAAAACAAAGAAAACAAATGACTGCATAAGTCTCTTCCTTGTCTTTCTGGAGATCTTTGTTATTACACGTGACATTACGCAGTCTGATCATGGCTGACTGGCTTAGAGCAATTTGGTGCCATATTTCTGCCGACGAGCCTCCATCTGCTACGATGATGAAGGCTAAATATACAAAAGAGTTGACCATTTCGTATTCGCTCAGAGTTGTAAAAAATGGAAGACACTTAGCATGATCCACCAGCATGACTTTCGTTTATGATGCATTAATGCAAAGTTCAAGTTTTTCGTTGGTTATTTTTATCAAGTTGACGAGCTCCGCCATTTCTTCTTCATCCGAAGCAATCAAGATGGTATCATCTGCGTATGGCAGATTAGAGATTCTTCTTTCTCCAATGGAAATACCGCCAATGCAATGTTCTAGAGCCTCGAGAATTATGCGCTCGCTATAGATGTTGAATAATTACGGGGATAATATGCATCTTTGAGTCACTCCCAGTTTCGCTTGAAAAGCCTCAGATTCTTCACCATCAACTCTCACCACCATAGAATTGAACTCATGTAGGGATTCCACCAAATCTATTATATGAGCAGGGGCCTCCACCTTTCTTAAAACTTTGAAGTTCTTCCAATTCAAGCAGTCAAAAGCTTTGGTATAATCTATGAAACACATCACTACAGGTATGTTGAACTCCCTGCACTTTTCGATAATTTGCCAGACATTCATTATCTGTTCTCTTGTGCCTCTTCCTGGCATCAACCTGGCTTATTCAGGTGGAATTTCCATGTACAGGTACGCTTTGATTCGATTGTTCAGGATTTGTAACATGACTTTGCTGCAGTATGGAATTATAGCGATTGTTCGATGATTAGAGAATAGTCTAGCATCTTCTTTCTTTTGCAAGCGAATCAGCACTGACTTACACTATTCAGTAGGCCATTTACCACTCTGCCATATCACATTGCAGAAATACCATACTGCTTTGATTCCATGTTTACCAAGAGCCTACCACAACTCAGCTTCAATAACATTGCAACCAGGTATTTTGCGTTTCTTCATCGCATTCCCCACCTCCCTTACTTCATCAAGTAGGATGTTTGGCTCATCTTCACTTGTCACTTTGACTGTAGGAACCAGTGGGTTTACCTCTGATGTTCCACTGTCTCATGATCTGCATATCGAAGATTAGAGATTCTTCTTCATCCAATAGAAATACCACCAGTGCGATGTTCTAGATCATAGATGTTGAATAACTGCTGGGATAATATGCATCCTTGACACACTCCCTGTTCTGCTTGAGAACCCTCAGATTCTTCACCATCAATTCTCACCACCATAGAATTGAACTCATATAGGGACTCCACCAAATCTACTATATGAGCAGGACTCCCACCTTACTCAAAACTTTGAAGAGCCTCTTTGAATTCAAGCAGTCGAAAGCATCTATGAAACACACCACTACATGTATGTTGAACTCCCTGCACTTTTCGATAATTTGCCCAGCGTACAATATCTGTTCCCTTGTGCCTGTTCCTGGCATGAACCCAGCTTGTTCAGGTGGAATTTCCCTGAGCAGATACGCCTTGATCCGATTATTTAGAATTTGTAACATGGCTCTGCTGCCTTGTGGAATTATTGCGATTATTTTCAATATGACGAGTATGAAAACAATTCCAACATGTGTAGATTTTTCCAGAATTACCATATTTACTCCTTGTTTCTAATTTTTTTTGTCTGCTTTTCTATGTCACATTGTCAGTGAAAACCAGCCTTATTACAGTTTATCAACCTGCGTACCATGACGGAGGGAATATCAACGAAATCCATTTTGAGGTTCTAGGGAACTACTAAGACCATGTTTGGCAATGTCAGATATTTTTACGCCCCCCTTCCCCACCAGATCATCATTATTTACTCCACTCGATATAGATCAAAGTCGCGGTCAACACGGACTTCGGTTTCGCGTTTTTTTTCAATGCATACTTTTTTTTGTCAGAGGCAGAAAGAGAAATGAATTTTCCATTATTTTTTCGTTTTAAGGTCGTAAATGAAAAATAATCAAGCCTATGTTAAAGAATAATGTTGATTCGATATAATGGAACAGTTGAAGCCATTTGAAAAGGCATTCAATTGGAATTTTTGCCATTTTTAAGGAATTTTTGCCATGTCGGTTCCATTGGAAGTTTTTTCAGGATTTCTCGAAAACGACCGAATGGAATTCGATGAATTTTGGATATTCTGTAGAAAATAGTATCCCCAACACGTGTACAGAGCCCCGGAATTTTTCGCCTCAGATCAAAATTATTTCAGCTGAAAGAACCTTGAAAAAAAAGTTCTCTTTTAGCATGATAATTTTCTCGCTAGGTGAAAGACATCCAAAATAGGGCTCTGTAGACGTGTCAGAGATACTGTTTTCTACAACATATCCAAAATTCATCAAATTCCGTTCAGTTGTCTTCGAGAAATCCTACAGAAACTTCTAATGGAACTAATATGACAGCAATTTCTCAAAAACTGCAAAAATTTCGATTGAGCTTCTTTTCAAATGGTTTCAAATGTTTAATTAATTCAAATTAACATTATTCTTTGTATTTACTTAATTTTTTTTTCATTGCCAACTCTCAAACAAGAAAAAAATGGAAAAATTCATTTGTCTAAAAAATACCACCTTAAAGATCGGGTATGCTACCTTTGCAACGTGAAGTCCCACCTTAAGCTGAAATACATACTTGAGCCTATAGATATACTCTTCGTATCATTAATGAATTTATATTATTACTTAGTAATAAAACTAACGACATTAAGCACTTTGCAAAATGTCGCTTATACCTGCCTACATTACATTTAAAGATTTACGCATCGAGGCAATAACTTACATTATCCGACAAAGTCGCTGTACTCGTTCTTGCGGTTCCATCTTATTAAAAAATTGATTAGTACCTAATCCAATTGCGCGATAAAAATCTACCAACATGGTTTTTCAATATGGCGAGCTGTTTGGTTACGTACTCATTTCCTTGTTAGATTGTCATTTAATCACGGTTTTCTGAAGTTGACCAGTCTTTTGGTCGTTATTGCCACTGCTGGCTCCTGCTATCGCTTTGTACGAAGCTAATTGCCGCTACTGAGCTGAGGTTTTAAAATGTTTGTCTTTTCATTTTCCATTAATACGACAAACTGTTCAGAACTGTTTAGTTTTATTATCGTTAGCTAATTCGTGTCTTGTAATGTAGTAAATTGATCGAATACAAAGCTGCGCGTGATTTTGCAAATGCTTATTATTGATTAGTATAGGTAATTGCGTAGAACGGAAGGAATTCTTTAAGATTTTAAATTATTAAATGTACGAAATTGCACATATTTTTAGCTAAAATTTTTCATTCGACTGTATCGTTTTAATTGATTAAAATGAAAATTATACTTTCTTGATTTTGGCATGTGTACTTGGGCAAGTGTTGATTCATTCATTTTTCTGATCATATCCTGGTACTATAATTCATTTTATCATCACATGTTTTTAGATTAATGTCACGTTAATCATTTCATTAGCTAATATTGGAAGTAGGCAACCTACATGACAGTTTTGTGTGCAATTTGCTATAATGATTGTTTAACTTTGAGGCGGAATAATTATGGTTCTTTTCAAGTTGTAGCTACTTAAATTGGAGGATTGACTCCAACAACAATATAAGATATATCGCGAAGAGAGATTAAAATAAAATCATCGCAATACGTTGTTTTTTGAGCCTGATTTTTAATATAGTAAAAAAAGAGGTAGATATTCCACTTGAGAGCTCAAACTCACGAAAATACTCATCTAGGACCCCTACCGAATCTATATACCAATTTCAACCTTTTTGCTCAATTTGAAGGCGATATATGGGAAGGACCACCTTGAAAAATGAGAAAAAAATGCCCGAAAAAATTTTTTTGGGGCTGTGAGGAGATGTAATGGGTCTATGAAGTTGAAACTTGCAAAAGCCACATCTGAGACCAACACTTAATCTACTTACTAAATTTTCACCTTTTACCTCAATTTAAAGGGAATATATGGGAAGGACAAACCCCATGTGATGCGGGGGTCCTAACACAAAACTGGCTCAAGTCTACTTTTGTGACACTTCCAAAAAAACCTAATTTGAGCGACTGTAATGATTATAGAACCATCAGCCTAATGTTTCACATCATGAAGATTTTTTTGAAAACCATACACCTGAGAATGGCTAAAAATTTAGATTTAAAAATAGTTTTGGTACCAGAGAGGCGCTATGTACCTTAAATGTAATAGCACAGAGATGCAGAGAAGTTAAGAAAAAATTATACCCATGCTTCATCGATTACAGAGAAGCTTAATGTATCTCAAATAATCTCTATGCAGTTGACACAGTGCACATTTCAGATAGTTTGGGTGGACTACAAAATATGGTACTGAGAGTGGCAGGAGTCAGTCACGAGTATGGGTTGGAATTTAATGCGACGAAGACGAGATGGATGCTTGTACACAAAAATAAGGATACACAATCAATCAAAAATGACTGCATTAAAATAAACAACGAAGAAATTTATAGATTCAGCAAATTTCTGTAGCTGAGTACATGGTTCCAGGTAGGAATTGATCAATCCGTAAAGATCAAGACAAGGATTGAGAAAGCAAAGACTATGTTTTCAAGCATAAAAAATATCCTCACAAGGAAAGACTTGGATTCGAGCTTACGAGTGACACTGGTCTGGTGTTATGTCACATTTGAGCTGTTATATGGCCTGGGAAGCAGGGTACTGGAGACACGAACTGAGGTGATGGAAATGATCATTTATCGTCGCCTCTTGATGATATCCTGGAAAGATAAAGTTACCAATGAAGAAGTACTGAGACATGTGCGTAAAGCACGAGAATAAATTATTTAACACTATCAAAGCGCACATCAGAATATAATTCGAGGAGAGATAAAAGGTAAGAGAAGCGCAGGTCAAAGGATGCTGTCAAGTGGGCGGATCTGAGAAGATGGTTAAAGTGTTCCCCAATAAATATGTTCTGAAATGTTACAAAAAAGATGACAATTGCCATGGTGATCGCTAAACTTCGGTCGGAGACAGCGCCATGAAGAAGAAGAAAAAGGGACATGAGGGTGATTGAAGAGTGAAAACCCTCAAAAGGCACATTTAGGATTTCTACTAAATCTACATACCATATTTCAAATTTACAACTTAATTAAGAGGAGAGGTATGTGAGAAATTGTCTTTTTTCAAGGCAAAAAAGGTGGAAACTTCCCACACCTCTTATCTCAATTGACCAAGGAGGCTAATTTTTGGATAAACTATAATTTTTGGTTCTCTATCAATTGGCTCAAAAAAGAACAATTTTTGCGATCTTTGCCTCTTAGCACCCCCTCCCCCAAATGGGGACATGACTGAATTTCAACTTGAGACCATTTCCACTTATATTATATCTAACCCACTGTCAATCTGAGCCTATTGACCCAATTTGAATGATTTAGGTCAGCATCGAGCTGAATGAATGACTTTAGTCTTGGGAGATAAAATGAAACAAAAATAGTTATCTGGCATCGCCAAAAATGGTTTTCATGGCCTCCTGAGAACCCAGAATGGATTTTGTTGATACTGTACCCTTCAACTATTGTAGGTCGATAAACTGTAGTCCCAGAAAATTATGCTAGTACAAATGAAACTTAGTTCTGAACTGCATACAAGATGTAACCAAAAGTAAAAATGAAGTGTATTTCTCCTCAAAAAATGAAATATAAAGGTAGAGTTCCATTTAGGCTTTCAAATAGTACGAATTGGAGCGATGCTTTTGAATTGTGCATTTTAGAAACCGGTTCAATAGGTGTCAACCAGTTACCAAAAATGACCAAAAAATTGAACTACAAAAAAAAGTTCTAAATAAAAGTTGCAAAGCTTTGAAAGGTGATCATTTTTTATCCCACGCTTTTTTTCTGCGTAGAATTGATAAGCGAGTTATACCATCAGAAAGTAATGGGGGTCATTAAACTTTATCAAAATACACCACTCCTTATACCGCTGAATGAAAAAAATATTTTGTAACAAAAAATGTCACATTTAAAAAAACTCTATAGATTGAAATTTTTTTTCATATCTCAATTTTTTCAGACTTTTACGTTTTTGGATTTTTAGCCTCTAGACTTCCTGCAACCAGTCACCAACAGTTAGAAGAAATCGAGATCTGAAAGCAATTTGAAGTATAAATTGTGGAGCTTTATAAATGAACCGTTTTTTTTTGTGAAACTTTTTTTCTACCTTAGCCAAGTGAGGAGTGATACATTTTGAATTAGTTCAATGACCACTGCACTTTCAGATGCTGTAACTCTTCTCTAATGCCAGGTAGAAAAAACGTTACAGGATGACGAATGATCAGCGTTTAAAGCTTTGCAACTTTTTGTTCAGAACTTTTTTTTTATCTTCAATTTTTCGGTTATTTTTGATAAAGGATTGAAAAACCACTTCAATGCGTATTACTTGAAAACAAAATCAAAACATAGCCTTTGTTGTCGATTTTTTGAGAGAAAATACGTTTTGTACTATTTGGGACACCCGGTATGTAAGTCAAAAAACTTTCACCTCGTCTGTTGGAAGTTTTTTTAAAATTGTTAATTAACTAGATTTGATTCTATTCTCTACTCCTCCCTTACTTCAATTCAAAGTCCTTCAATTTGCTCCAAGTTGAAACACGTGGAATAACGATGAGAAATTTTCACTAATTTCAAGTCTAACATATCGATAATCGTTATTACCAACAAAACGTAATAACTATTAAACTTCACGAGCTCTGCAGTAACCATTTATGAATAATAGAAAATACTTTATGGATATTTCAAAATGTATGTACCTGGCTACCTAGACCTACCCACATATGACCAAAATGGTGCTTATAATACGAATCGTTCGATGTGTAAGTCCAACTATCAAAGCACCCATTCCATGTACCCTGCGCTGCGTTGTAGCTATAGAAGATATATTAATTATTATAAAAATCGAATATCACGCTAATGTTTCGTCAATATTGAATTATTATCTAATATGTCGGTCGTCACAAATTAAATACGACACTCCTAATTGTTACTTTTACGAAATTATTATACCTCTAATGTAAAACTGTAAAAACGTAAGTACGACTAAATAAGAAACAAAAAAAAAATCCATGTATTATTCAATATTTTTATTTTTCAATCCTACTCTAATTTTCCCATAATGAAACATTGTCGCGTTCATGTTCCGTTTTAGGAGGGTAAATCGCCTCCAGTAAAATTTATAACCTCCCTTTACCATACAATTAACTGGACCACACAAGACAATGAGACGCCTACAACTTATACCTGTGTGAATGTTACCGATTGTTACATTATCGAAGATATTGTTTTATAGATTTGTATAACATATTTCGCTAAAAAATTATCAAGGTATCGTTTCGTTGCTGGTGGGGAACTTGAATCTAGGCAGACTGTTTGAAAAATTGCATTTGCTCGTAGATTTTGATCTTAATATGTGAGTAAGTCTACGAGCAGAATGTAGGTATTTTTATAAGCCAGCTAATGTGATTATTTTTCATGTACGAGCATAAAGGAATAATTAACAGTACCTGCCTATTAATGAAGGAAAAAAGCCTATTGATAGCACATTTAACTATTTAAAAGATGAAAAGATTTGCCTATTTGTTGTAAGTTGAAAGGTAATATACTATCGAGGTACATACTTGACCAAAGTTTTGGATCATCAATCCCACTGGTTTTTCAGGGGGTATCTACTTATGATTTTTTATTGAAGGTGCTAATTTATCGATTTGCGAAATTTTTTATTATGTTGTAGATCTATATGAGAGGCATCTCTGAAAAAATCAACATCCCCTTCTCCACATAATTCACCTTGAAATGGTCCTTTCGAAATTTTAATAATTTCTTTTGTAAGTATACTGGTTTGGTACAATTTTGAAACTGTGCTTTCTAAATATGTATGTGGCCCTTTCATCACATATTTTTTTTCAAAATTTTAGTTCATAATCGCTATGGTCAAAAATTGAAAAAACTTAAAATACGGGGTAAACAGTGCTATACTAGAAAAATCCGAAAATATCAAATTTTCTTTCGTATTCAGTATAATTGCAACTTGTAAGAGTAGCCCCCCACCCAATTTTCGAACTACGGATTCGTTCGTGTTATTGGTGTCGTTTTCGTATAAATGGAGTCTCCTGAACATGAATATGAAATCTGATTTTCAGTTGGGCCCCTAAGAGTACCTCATTGAAAAGGGGAGGGTGATACCCAAAATACATGTATCTGCCATTATATGTATTATAAAAAGTTGGAAATGTTGGAATTATTTTCATATTTAGCAAATTATTGTAGTTTAAAGAAATATAAAATCATAGCCGAAAAGTAAAACTCTATTAGGGGCCTTGTTGCGCCATAACAACGCCCCCTCTCCTCCTTTTAGAATTGATACGTTGATTATATGGATATAGTTTTCGCATAAATCTAACCCCCTGAACACGAATTAGAAATCAGATTTTCAGTACCACCCTTATAAGTACCTCGTTCTGAACGGGAGGTCCACCTCACCTTTAGACGGGGTCCAACTGAAATTCTGATTTTATATTCGTACTCGGGGGGGGGGGGGGTTGATTTATGCGAAAACAACAGAAATATATGAACGTATCCCTAGTCTTTGCTTCTCGGCTATGATTTTTAGCCCTTGTCAATGAAAGCAAGGCTATTACAGTCTATCGACCTGCGATAGATGTGGGGTGGGGGAAAATCAACGAAATCCATTTTGGGTTCCCAGAATACCACTACGACCATTTTTGGCCGTATCATATATTTATTTTTGTTTTTTTATTTTTTTCGAAGACTAAAATCATTTACTCTGCTCGATACTGACCAAAATCGCTCCAATGACGTTTGAAGGGTTGCAATGGGGCTTAGGGGCTATTGACAACTTCTGAGACGTTGGAACGGCGTTTGGAAGCTATCGAATGGTAACCTCAGGCTATTGGACGGCATTTGGGGGCTATTGAACGCCATCTGGGATGTTGGAACGGCGTTGGGAACCATTGAACGGTGTCTGAGTGGTTGGAATGGCGTCTGAGGGTTTAGAACAGTGTTTGGGGGCTATTAAAAGGCGACCCCGGGCTATGAACGGTGTCTGAGGGGTCGGAACGACGTTTGAGGGCTATTGAACGTAGTCTGAGGTTTTGGAACGGCGTGAGGGGTTATTGGAGGGCGATCGAGATCTATTCAACGGTGTATGAAGGCTATTGAATGACAACCAGGGGATGTTGAATGGTGACTGGGGACTGTTGAACGTTATCTGAATGTTTGAAACGTCGTTTGGGTGCTATTAAACGGCAACCTAGGGGTTGGAACGGCAACGGGGGGCTATGGCTCGAAGTCTGAAAAACCGCAAAAATTGTTCCTTTTTGAGCCAATCAATAGAGGATCTAATGTTGTCTTGGGTCAATTAGGAGCGAAGATACGTTGTTTGGCCTTGAGAAAGGGCTATTCCTCCCCTGTATCCCCACCAAATTAAGCTAGGAGGTTGAAATTTAGTATGTACATTTAGTACGGTCCCTAGGTGTACCTTTCGGGATTCTCGCCTTTTCAGCTTGATTCCATTTTCTCACAGCCCGAAAATGAAGTCTTTTGGTAGGGGTTTCTTATTTTTTGAGTTTGTTCCTCGCATATCTCCCCTTCAAATTGAGCTAGAAAATTAAAATTTGGCATGGAAATTTAGTAGGGGCCCTAGATGTGTTTTCGCTCGACCTGTTCATCCCCATTGCACCCTCTCACAACCCCAGAAATGTGGTTTTTGGTCGTTTTTTCTTATTTTTTGAGTTTGCTTCTCGCAAAACTCCCCTGCAAATTCAGCTGGGAAGTTGAAATTTAATACGCAGATCTAGTGGATTTTCGAGATGTGCCTTTTAGGTGTTGCGACTCGTTAGTTCCTTTGAACCCTTCCTATCCTGAATACTGATTAGAAAAAGAGTTTTTTTTTAATTCTCATGATTATAACATCTCACGAAAATTCAGGTTGAAATTTTTTTTTCTACTGTTATCAGCTGCATTTATACTGAATACGAAAAAAATTCTGACATTTTAAAATCTTTCCACCATAGTTCTGTTTACTTCTTATTTCAAGTTTTTTCAAATTTTTAACGCCCTTATGAACTAATATTTTGAAAAAAAAAAATATGAAAGAGGAGTAAGTACAGATCCAAAAGCACGGTTTTAAAATTGTACCAAACCAGTATCGTTGGTAAAAAAAATGATTGGCATTTTAAAAGATCATTTCGGAAATAAATTATGCAGGGGGGGATGCTGATTTTTTCAGAGATGCCTCTTATACAGGTCTATAACACTACAAAAAGTTAAACGAATCGATCAATTAATGCCTTAAAAAAAAATCATAAGTGTTTTTAAAAAAAGGGTTCGCCTCGAAAACCAGTGGGGTTGGCTGTCCAAAACTTTGGTCAAATATGTATCTCGATAGTATGCTCTTACCAACCAAATACCATCTCAGAATAACCCCTGAGGGAAATTTACCTATGCTTATTCCCGTACAGCTTTTTAAATTTATTTTCAAAAATGGTTTCTGTTCGATCGTAACAAATATTATAGGCTTTTAAACAAGCACATAGGTTCAGGTACCTAACAGGTACACTTTAACCCATATACCGATGTGATTGTAATTGATTAAAATGACAAATGATGAATGGTATACATATAAGAAGGGAAAAAAATTAATTTACGATGCCCGAGGTATAGGTGATAATTTTTCGGTACTTAGCCATCAGAATTGAAAAGTATTACGAATCGAGCACCTATATGTCGTATATTGATAAATTATTCGTTTATAAAGTTGATTAAAATAATTTGCACATCATTGGTCGACGAGGCGACGAGAAGCTATACATTATCATTTACTCGTATTAATTCTAGGTACCTACATTTCTCTTATTGATTTTTTTTCTTCTTCTTTGAAAGCATGTACCTAATCTACCTCTACTCGGTAAACTGTACGCACATCGTAATAAATATCTTTCGCTTTATATTGGGTAACCACAGATGACGGAAAAGCCAAAGTAACTGCTAGATAAAGGTAGATAAAAGAAGAGGCAAGTGTTGGGTTCAAAACCGACCTCCCATAGTGAGTACATCTAAATGACTTTTCATTTGTCACTCCTTCGGTTTGTATTGACTGAAATTGACAGTCGATAGTATGCTGATGCCCTACCTGTTTGCTTGTAATATTACACAGTGTCTATCTTTGATACGAATCGTTGATACAAAATATAAATCATTACTGTACGTTAAAAAGACGATACGATATGAATTTGTGAACCATATTATATACATTTTTTCTCTTCTTCTTAAATATATTTATGTAGGTATAGGAATCCAGCAGCTCTCGTATTCACCTAAATCTATCTACGCGCCTACGATTAAATTTTTTTTCTTCAACAATTGTTCGAAGGTAGGTAAATTTCACGTGAAAATCTTCATAATGTTTGTTACACGAATACGAGCTGTATTTCTCAAAAATACTGCTAAAAAGAGATCGGTATGCGTTCTACAAAAAAAAATCTATTCTGCGATATCGATGTTATACTGTTACATTTCGGAAAAAAAAAATAACGAGAGAAAAAACGCTGCACATGCAGCGAGATAATTACTACTAAACGAGCTAGTTGTTTTATCGTACTGTGTAAATGTTTTCAATTATCGGCCTTAATTAAACGCCTACCTGGAAAATAAATGTAAATAATCACGTTACCGCCATCGCCATCGCTATACAGTATTTCTTACCTTTATACCATCTAACTAGCTGATGATTCAATTAACTGAATTAAGAGCTCTTGCACATTTTATGTATACGTATTATACTTATATAAACTGAACTACCTACGCGTCCGCGTATATACATTGGTTCATCTTTCACATTCGCGTTTCTCTATTTTAGAATGTTAAAAAGAATAGGTCTCTAGGTGCCTAGGTAGTAGGTAGGTACTAGGTACGTGTGAAAGCTGCGAGATTAATACGTAATAGATTTCCAAATTGTATTCGGTGTAATTTACAGATTGCAGGCTGCGAGTATTAATAGAAAAAATTGGTTTGGAATGTAACCTAATTAAATGTATTAGATAATTCTCCTCTTCAACTTATTCCAAGATGTGAGTAAAACTGGAGTGCATGAAACCTCTTCAAAAATATCTTTAATTGCTGAAATTGGGATGATGCCCAGAGGTCAGTACCATCCTAATGCTAATCTCGATCTACATCATCATATGTGATGTAAAACTGATGAGAAAATTTCTTCACTAAGTTTGATTTATTTGTTGATTAGTTAAAGGAAGGCTTATGCCAAGAATTTTAAAAGGAGCGTGAAAAATGTGCACAATTATTATTGATATCCAAAGCACGGCAACTCTTAAGGAATTAGAAGTTGCATAGTGTATTCCCTGCCTTCCATCCCTAAACATGCAAACAGCGTTCGAGAAATAGTGAGAAGAAAGGAATTTTTCATTTTTCTTGACTTTAAAAATATCTATGTTTCGTTCATAATCTATACCCCTCTTTTTTTATACCATAAATTGGTCTAGTTTGAGACACTTCTAACAGAAAACTCATTGCAGTTTTCATAGAAGAAAAGAAAGCATCGTTATGTATTGCTTTTGAGCTTGATTCTTATTGATTGGAGAATTATTCATTCATGAAAGAAAAAAAGCTCTAGCTCAATTTGGAGGAGAGATATGTGTGGGACAAACTGAAAAAATTAAAGAAACCACCCAACAAAACGACTATTTCGGGTGATTATGTGGTTTAAAAATTCTGGAGAAGAGTGAAAAATTTACTGCAGCTTTCAGAACGATCAAAAATAAGTGAAAAGAGGTTGAAGAGGTTAATTAAGAGCAGGAATAAAGTTTTTGAACTAGTTCGATGGTTACGAGAGTGTTTTTGAATTTTTCAAATTTTCGTCACAAACACACCTGGCAATTCGATTCGGCATGACCGGAGTGTGGTGTCACTTATTTTTCAAAATGAGCAATTTTGCTGGACCTCCCACCAACTAGTCCTTTTCCATTCGAAAGGACCGCCAAAAATTTCAGCTCAAAAACGTAATTTCAATCAGTGCCGACTACATCTCGAAGTTACAGGTGGGTCAAAAAAAATACATGTACCTGGATTTTGACCAAATTCTCAGACGTGGTTGATTTGGAGTGAAACCCACCATGAAAAATTTTATGCCTCTAAAACAAAATGAGGAGAAACTATTGGTCCCCTAAGTGGTGTCATTTTCAAAAAAAAAAAAACAAACGTTCACAGTGCCAAAAAAGCATGATTTGAATTTCTGCATCTGCATGGACTATTAGCATCCGGGTCTGGTACCTTTTAATACCTCTTATCACAGAGTAGAAGTTTGCGGACTCCAAAAATATAAATTTTTACTTTTTAGAAAAATCCAGAAAATGACAAATGATGGCAGAAACAAGACAAAAGACAGAAGATAAAAGGTTATAAACAAGACCAATCATAAATGAAAAGTAAATGCTAAAAGATGAATGATAAAAGCTAAAAGACATAAGATGAAGGACAAATGACAAGAGACAAAAGGCAGATCAATCATAAAATATAAAAGACAAAAAACTGATAAAAGATAATTGATAGAACCACAGACAAAAAACATGACAAATGACAAAAGCCAGATAAATGACGTATGATGAAAGAAAAAATGCAAAAGACAGACTACAAATAAATGATAAGAGATAAAAAACAATAGATAACAGGCAAAATGTGATTGTTGAATGATAAAAGATAAAAGATAAGACAAATGATAAATTCAAGATAAATGACTTATGATAAAATAAAAAAGACAAAAGACAGGGGGTAAAAGATGATAAACAAGACCAATCATAAATTTAAGGTGAATGATACAAGATAATTGATAAAATCTAAAAGACAAAAGAGAAAGGACAAATAACAAAAGACAAAAGGCAGATATATGATAAAAGATAAAGAACAGAAGATAATATATAAAATATGATTGATAAGTGATAAAAGATAAAAGATGAGTGATAAAAGATGAAAGATGAGGGATAAAAGATGGGACAATAAATGATATAAAACGATTCATAAAATCTAAAAGACAAAAGAGGAAGGACAAATGACAAAAGACAGAAGGGGTGTATGTAATAAAAGATGAAAAACAAAAGATAACAGACAAAAGATGATTGATAAAATCTAAAAGACCAAAGAGAAAGGACAAATGACAAAAGACAAAAAGCAGATATATAATAAAAGGTAAAAAACAGAAGATAACATACAAAATGTGATTGGTAAGTCATAACAGATAAAAAATAAGAGATAACAGGTAAAAGGTAATTGTTAAATGATTCAAGATGAAAGATAAGAGATAAAAGATGATACAAATGATAAATGCCAGATAAATGACATATGATAAAATTAAGAAGACAAAAGACAGGGGATAAAATATGATAAAGAAGTCCAATCATAAATTGAAGGCAAATGGTGCAAGATAATTGATAAAATCTAAAAAACAAAAGAGAACAGTCAAATGACAAAAGACAAAAGGCAGGATGTATACTAAAAGGTAAAAAACAGGGATAAAAGATGAAAAATAAGAGATAAGAGGTGGGACAAATGATATAAGATGAATAATCGAATTAGAGACAAAAAACTACACAAATGACAAAAGATAGACTACAGATAAATGATAAAAGATAATAAACAAAAGACTCGAACCAAATATATTTTTAGTACTAGGACGGGAGCCCTATACCATTTTTAGGGAGTTTTCGAAAATGACCCTACTTTGAGGACTACAACTGTACCCCCTCACTCTTTGAGCAAGGGGCACAAAATTTTGTGTGGTTGGTTTTCAACTCAAAGTCAACCACCTGCGTGAGCTTGGTCAAAATTTTAGGTATGTTTTTTTTCACTCCACCCTACTGTTTAGGTATGTTGGTTGAAAAAGCATGGAGCCCGAGTGTCTACGAACGTTGGCCGCTGGCTCTCGCGACGCAATAGAAACATCACGCGGTACACCACGTTAGCACATAACGCTTCTGTTTCAAACACATTTTAACGCGTTTCAATCGATTTTCGAAAAAAAATTGTAATGACTTTTTTTATTGGGGATTTGATCAGCTAAATTTTTTGATTCAACTTTTTTTCTGTATCGCGTTTAAGAACAAAGTTAGATGAAGTTATTGATAAAAAAAAAAAAAAAAACGTAACTATTTTAGAGACACAAATGGGAATATTGGTGGAGAAATATCAGTCTGGGTTTTGTTCAATTTTTGATATGCCGTTTAAGGGGTAGTGATCTACTATTTCGCGAAATAAAATTATCTCCGGACTAATCTGCCGAAGTTTGGTTCAAATCGGAGTCGATCGGTTGAAGTGGTCTCCTGGTAAGCTAATTAACTTCAAACAGAGATTAATGAGGTAGCCTATCGATAAAATCGCATCATTTGGTCATTTATGGCTGAAGAATCCAAACTGAAAAATTAAGTTCGTGGAGACTTTGAACACTATGGCAAGGTAACGAAAAAACAAGTGTAAATTTATCCATTAGGTGATTTTACTACCAATGAATATATCGAATCGGCGTATATTAAAGTATACACTTACATATAAAGGTTACGACTTAGCTATATACCCTATACCTCTATATATACATAAGATTATGTAAACACAAAGACATAGTCAGCTTAATAATGCGAAACGGTTGGTTATAAAATTGCACGCGGGTACGTATAGGTTATATAGTAGGTAGATAGGTAGGTAGGTAGGTAGGTAGGTAAGATTGTATGTACATACTACATACGTCCGTAGGTACGTATACGTATATATAAGATTACGTTAGAAGTGTTTCTGGGCGCTGTTAAAGCCATTGGTATTCGATCTCGCTTAGGATACTGGTGTTATAGATATCAACAGTAGTGAACTGTTTAAAGCTAAAAGCAAGTGTATAAAAGAACGCTGACAAGCGGTCTGGTGAGATCGAGTCCGCGTAGTCTGTGTCTGCAATCCGCTGCACAGGCCTCGGTAAAAAGAAAAGACAGCTAAGGGTTACATTCAGATAAAAGAAAGCAAAATGCCGCCCGTTTAATTTAATGCCTTTAGTTGCGGATTGTCTGAGTACGCTCGCATAATTTAACCGCTATAATTCTGGAGAGTTCAGCGCATCGGTGGAGACCTTCGGTAGTTGCCTTGTCCATGCGGGAATTTCTTAAACCAGTCATTCTGCAAAGCTATAAATTATACTCCAACATTTAACAGATAGAAAACAAATGATTAAAATACAAAATAACGATTAAAACTGCGATCTTCGTGATAATTTACTAAACCTTGGATATTCTATGCTGCAGCTATTCGCGTTTCGATACAATTTCTTTTAACGCCGACCGATCAAGCCTGGCATGATGGCAGTGCATATCAACAAATGAAAAATTGTGAAAAGTTGGCTCAACTTGGTCGTCTACCTCTCCTCCTCTGCGGATACGAGTATACTCTTATTATTTGCGTAAATCGTGTGTCCATCTTGTCCGGTCCGGTTGCAATTCCAGATACGTAGCTCGTTGGTAATTTTCGCTACCGTTTTTCTTCTATCTACTAAATATTTCTACGTATTGGTCGGTGCGGTGCGGTGCGGTGCGGCGTGGCATGGCGTTTCGACGCGACAATCTCGTCGTAATCTTTTGGAAATTTTATTTTAAAAATAATTAGTAGGTATATACGTAATCAGAGATACGTATCATCAAAATGTCATTCTAAATGTACACAAACTGTTTGAAATACGTTATGTTTTTAATACTTCGAATCCTCTTCGCTACATCTACTGGTTGAAAATATTCATGAAAAAAAAAAAATGAAAAAAAAAACGGATTCTATATTACAGTGTTTGCGGTATCTTGTGCGTTAAATGTGGATAGCAATTTATTTCAATTATAACTGTAATTGCGAATTGTAGGTACGTACGTTAGGATTCTATTGTTTATATTTTCTCATCATTAAGTTGATCGATTTCATAAAAACTTACTATCGTCAAAAGGCTCGCTATACCTATGCAACGATAAGGTCATAAATACGATGAAATGCGAACCTAATGGTTTTTTTCTCTCTCTCTCTAATAAAATTGATAGTGAATTTTTAAACTTTCCTCCATTTACAACATTATGACGTATTTGAAACTTTCGGAAAATTATAACTACCCGGGTATAGTTTTTCGCTTATGTGTATTCTTGTTGGTAATCTTCCAATAGGATTAAAGAATAGTACAGTACACATACACATATACATACACACATATCTATATGTATAAGTGAGTATGTAGATGTGTACATACTATGCAGATATGTATAGTATATGATCGGAGCTTATTGGACGTAAGTGAGTGTTTGTACTTGGTAAAGCACAACCTATGGTAATAGTAGTTTATTTTCTGTATTCGCCTTTGTTTAGTCAACTTATGGCCCCCTTTTCGTTTTATCATTGTTTGTATCTTGGCATCCTTTGGCGGCTACTTCAGACACAGCAGCTCGCCGCTACTAACAATAAAAACCAGTTCTTCTTTCTTTCCGTCTTCAGTTACGAATACATTTGTTGATATTTTTCTGCGGTTAATTTATTTGCTAATAAAACTCATTCAATATTACCAACCAAAGACGCATATCAACAATCTGATGTGCATATTTGGATAATAGCGTACGTATGATTTTTCATGTATTAAAACTAGGTAAATGAAAATATGTACAACAAATTATTTCAAGTTCGAAAGGTATAATAGTATATTTACCTATTTGGTTTCTCGAGATATTAGCCTATTAAGGGGGTTTCTTATGGGATCCTTATTTGTGCAGTAAACAGTTCGGTGAATTACTATTTAGTAAGTTATTCAAGTTGCTATAGATGATGACATGTGTTCGAGTACATTATGGAAATACTTTGTAATAAAATTGTACCCGCCAGCGTGTCGAAAATTTTTGGAATTTATTAAGGTTAGAATTTAACTAATTTTTCAACTAATTTCATGATGATGATGATAATGATAATGGATAAAAATATTCGAAGAATCATGAAAATTATTTTTTGTATTTTAAAGATTATTTATTTATTCGAAAGAAAAGAGTTACGAGAAAAATTTAGGCACTTTTCTCTTTTAGGAAAAGATTTTAGATCATGGTTATTTAACATATCTATCCATGTCAATATTTTCACGTAAAATGCAAAAATCATTCATTATCATCTTTTATCGCGAGTTTTTGATTAAAAGCATAAAACCAAAAACGTTTACTCTTTTCTTCACTCAATTTTGACATATTATTTCATTATTTCCTTGAAAAATAAAGATTATACAAACAATTATCATCAACTCGAGTTTTTGATCAAAAAATTTTTTTTTCATTTCTCAATTGTTTTAATTATTTAATTTTTGTTATTTATAGATTTATTCAATTTTTTCTATTCCCCAATTTTTTTTAACAAGACATCTATGTCAATAATTTTAACAGAGAGTACAAAAGTCATCAATTTTTTAATTTTAAAATTTTTAGTTTTTTCAACTTTTATATTTTTTAATTTTTTGGTTTTATTTAATTTTTGTTATTTTTTATATTTTTAATGTTTCAATTTTTTCATTTCATTATTTATTAATTTTTCAATTGGACATTCATGTCAACATTTTCATGGTAAGTGCAAAAATCATGAATTATTTTATTATTCAAATTTTTTAAATAACATTTTAACATCAAGTGCAAAAGTCATCTATTTTTGTTTATTTATCAAATTTTTAATTTTTCAGCTCTTTCATTTTTCAGTTTTTCTAAATAGACATCCAAGTCAACATTTCAACATTCAGTGCTGAAATCATAAATTTTTTTATTTTCCAATTTTTCTAAACAATATTTTAACAAAAAGTAAACGTTAAATCAAAAACGTTGCATCAAAAACGTCACACTTTCAAAAAATGACCACTAGCCCTAAAACATATCCATGTCAAAAAAAAAAAAAGTAACAAGAAGAGACCAGCGCTTTTGGTTGCGCAAATGGGCTATTTGCCGCTGGAGATCTATCTAAATCGCTAGGTTTTTTGTGGGTATAACGACTAGGAACTGGAACAATAGGAGTACTTTCATTTTTGAAGTGCATCAGCAAACTCATTGGATAGGATTTCTGAGAGGAAGGAGGAAAATTTTTAATGGGGTGTTAAGGATTGTAGATAGAAACGTGGTTAATGCTGAGGTGAGAAGTTGAACAGAACGGACAATCTGGAGGATCAAGAAGTTGAATCAGATAGAAGTGTTAAAATACATAGCAGGTATTTCTGATAGTGGCCGTTAACAGTTGTCCATTAACAGTTGACCATCAAAATCTGGACAGTCAAAATGATAGGATTGTACAGATTTTGATGGCCTTAACATTAATGGTCAACTGTTCTGGGCTGTTGACATCTAGATCGTCAACAGTTGGATTATGTTCGACAAAAAAGTCAAATGTCATGAAAAAAATGCTAAGTAATTTTCAAAATTCCTAATGTTGAAAAGAAATCACATTTTTTTTAAGTTATGTCATTTCAGATGAAATTTGAACTTCTGCTGGAGCCGGGAAAATGATAGCATCAAGAATTTTGAAAATTTGCTTAGCATTTTTTTTTTGTATGATTGTAGTTGACGTTCAAGATGTTAATAGTCCGGACATTGATGGTCAGTTGTTGACAGTCCAGATCTTGATGATCATCTATTGACAGTCAACTCTTGACGGTCCATAATTGACTATCAACTATTGATGGTCTAGTGTTGATGAATTTGGTCTGTCAAGATTTAACAGTCTTAATCTTGATGATACAGGTGTTGATAGTCCACAATTTTGGTCAACTGTTGATGGATCTGGACCATCTAGAGTTGACAGTCTAAATCTTGATGGTCAACTATTGTTGGTAAACTTTTTACAGTTCACTGTTAACCATCTACTACTAATGATCCAGTGTTGACAGATCTGGACTATCAAAAAGTTAGATTATGTCTTAATGTTGAAAAATATCACAGATGAAATTTGGACTTAAGCTAGAGCAGAGGGAGAAAAATGCTCATAGGTTTACGGTTATGACTCGTGCTCATTAGATGATCAGTAGTTGGATTATATCAGATAAAATATTAAAATGCTAATAATTAATAAAAAATCAATTACGTTTATAAATTAGGGATGAGAACCCTTTTGATAAGTCCAGTGTTGTGTGAAAGGGTATTATTTGGTAGTTGTAAATTGTAATATGTGTGACAAAATGTTTTACCATGAAAAAAATAATAATAAAAGTGAAAACGAAGTGGAGGAAAGAGGAATGGTTCATTTTATGATTTTAGCTTGAAATGTTGAGGAAAATTGAAAAAATAAGCCTCGACTTTGTAGTTTGAGTATTAAGTAATGTTCAACTCTATAACTTTCAATGTAAAATGTTCATTTTAAATTTTGAAAAAGGATCAGAATTAAACGTCAGTGTGTAAAAATAACCTAAACAATAAAAGGATATGACCCATTTTCTTTGAAAGAATGAAAGAAAATTTTTTAGGTAGCGAGCATTAGATAAAAAACAGGGGGAAAACTGTACCAACTACGTTTAAAATATCAACACTTACACTCTTCCAATGTATTCAGTATTTTTTTTACAAAACTCAATTTTTTCTTCATACACAATCCAACTGTTGACAGTCCAGATCTATCAATATTGGATTCATTAGCAGTTGATAGTGAACAGTGGAATGTCAAGTGTTGACCATCAATAGTGAACCATCAAGATCCGAACAGTCAACGGTTGATCATCAAGATTTGGACTAAAAATACCTCGAAAGTTGAGAAAAAAATGCTAAGCTAATTTTCAACATTCTTTGTTATCATTTTCTTGGGTCCAGCAGAAGTTCGAATTTCATCTGAAAAGTGGACTGTCAAACGTTGACCAACCATAGAGGACCATTGACACCTGTACCATCTAGATTAGAACTGCCAACTCTTGACAGTTCATATCCATCCACATTTGACCATTAATATTTAATAGTCAATTGTGGACTGTCAAAAGTTGACCATCAATAGTGGGCCATCAAGATTTGGACCATTAACTTTTGGTAGTCCAAATCCATCAACAGTTGATGGTCAACTGTGGATTGTTAAGAGTTGACCTTCAACATCTGGACTACCAACATCTTGAACATCAACTTAAATGTTGAGAAAAAAATGTCAAGCAAATTTTCAAAATATCACTTCCTCTGTTCCACGGAAAGTCCTAATTTTATTTGAAGTGACATAACTTTAAAAAAATTCGTGATCTCTTTTTAACATTAAGAACTTTGAAAATATATTGCTGAACATTTCTTTCATAATATTTAACTTTTTTGTCTAACATAATCCAATAGTTGACGATTCATATGTTAACGGCCCAGAACAGATGACCATCAATGCCAAGGCTATCAAAATTTGAACAATTCGGATTTTGATTGCCCAGATTTTGATGATCCACTGTTGATGGTCAAATGTTAATGGTTACCTGTTGATGGGTTAGCTGTAGAACGCGCTATTAAACATCTTTCGGTATTAATCTCCAAAAATCAGTCTCCTACTTCAATTAAAGTGGTAGATTAGATGGGATTTTCCCTTTTATGACCTTGAAAAAAGCAAGTTCTTTGCATAAATTCTGCCCGAATGGTGCTTTGGGAATAAAATTCAGCATGGAGATTTAATAGATGCCCTAGACATACTTCTTGGTGATTTTGACTTTTCAGCACTGTTTCCTCCTCTCCCTCCTCCGCCACCCTAGACGGGAAAAGGAGATTATTGCTTAGGTTCGTTCGGTTTTGCCATTCATTTTTTTTAACTTTGTCCCACTAATATCTGGATTTAAATTTGGAATATTGCCTTTGGAAAGTTTATACTTTTCAATACCATTGCATCCTTTTTTAGGCCTAGGAAGTAGTTTTTTAGATGGTGTTTTTTGCTTTTTTCGAGTTGGCACGAGTATCTCTCCTCGAATTAGGCTAGGAGGTTGAATTTTCGTGTGTACACTTGGTAGGGATTGAATAAGTGCTTTTTAGGAGTTATAATTTTTTTTTGGAAATTATTCTTTAACATTATGACTTTGTTTTTGTAATCCCCTTTATGTAACATTCACCCAAATCAAGCCTTAAAAGTCTCCCTTTTGTACTTTTTTTGGGCACTTGAGGACTGTGCTTTACATGGTCGTATCCAAAATCAGATGTTATATTTCGTTTCAAGCGATATTGCCCGTATAGTTGCATATCTTAGCGTTTTCAGGAACTTTTCAATTCCACAATTTAATGGAATTTTTATTATTATTTCGAAGTTCAGCTTGACAGTTTTTAAATAGTAAATTTAGCTTGACTTCTAAAATTATTACATCTTTATTAAATTAATTTTTATTCGTCAAATTATGTGACAAAAATTAATCAATTTTGTAGTATTCGTTATTGTCAAATATTGATTTGTAAATACATACGATCTATGTAATTAATAATATTGAAACAAAATGTCTCTCATTTATGCCTAGTTATATTAGTTAGCAGTGAGACTTTTTTTCTTTTTTTTCAAAAAATTCATTACACTGATATTCTCTGGTATTATATAAAATTCATGGTGGCGTTGCCGTTAAATACCTACACGGTAGTTCTTTACCATTGTAAACCCCCGATATACGCTACCGATGCGATCGATTCGAGTGAAATAGAATTACAATAACAAATATATACCTATCCTATACAGAATGCAAAACTGGATTAGAAAACAGAAGTTCTGCAGTTAATTCTAATGCCGGCATCGGCAGCTGGGCTACTGTCAAAATGCCCGACAACAACAACGAATCAAAAGGGAAAAAACAAAAAGAAGGAAAAACTAAATAAAATAATAAATTAGAAATGTTATGCGATGCTGGAGCTTGGAGAATATTGAATAAACACTAGGTACCTCTCTGCCTTTAGTATATTATCAATTCTCCACTTATATACTGTTGAAGCTGAAGCTGAATCTGGAAAGCCGAGTTGCTGTCCATTAGAATTTTCTTTATTTACTCTGCATTTTTAACGAAGTGCATTCTTTTCTGCAAACCTGTTCTAATGTGGATTTTACTCATGCATTAACATGATTTACATACGCATTGCACTAAGTATGAGCAGCCATGTAATTTATGCATGGAAAAAATTTTACTTTGAATTTTTTTCATCTCTTTAAACGAAAATTAATTTTTTTTCTGTGGTAGCTGATTAATGCTGTTTATTGCGAGGGATTGTAGAATTTTTTTTTTCGTTTTCCATAAAATAATTATTAAATGATTAGGTTTTAGCAGATTTGCATTTTTATTAATTTCAAAGAGTATTTAAAATATTAGTAGATTAAATAATTAATACTGACTTGTTTCTTCGGTACCATTATAATGACTTTTTTTTTCGTTTGATTAAAATCCCATTTCCCATTTCCAACTTGGCAAAAAAATGAAAAACGATGCTATTTCAGCCTGATTTTCGTGAAATATTAGAATTAGGTATGTGGATTAAAAAAAAGCTCCCAATCTGTGGTAGGGTTAGAAGGTGATTTTAAAATGTTTAATTCAGATCTTCACAGAGTCGAGATCCTCAAAAGGCACACCTAATGCCCCTACAAAATGTACATACCAAATTTCAACTTCCTAGCTCAATTTGGAGGGGAGTTATGCGAGGAACAAACATATTTTCAGCTTTCTAGGGTTACTAATAGAAATGCAAAAACCATTCGAAGGAAAAATCAAAAGACTTCACATTATTAATGAAAAATTGGGTGCAATGAGGCAGAAAACTGGAAACTCCCAAAAAGCATATGAATGACTCTCACCAAGTCCACATACCAAATTTCAACTTCGTAGTTCAATTTAGTGTGGAGATAGGGGGACAGCCTTTTCCCAAGGTCAAAAAGAGGAAACCTCCTCATATCTCCCCTTGTAATTGACCTAGGAGGATGATTTTTGGATGTCTTATGCAACTTTAAATTCTCCATTGATAGACTGGAAAAGAAACAATTTTTACGATTTTACCCCCTCAGTCCTCCTCCCCTCAAATTTGAGCACAACTGCATTCTGACCTTAGGTCATCCTCGCTCCACAATGTAAGATGGCATGTTAATCGAAGCCTATTTCTCAAATTTGATCGATTCGGGAAAAAATGAAAAAATAAAGACAAATATCTGTCAAGGCCTAAAATGGTTGTAATATTCTTCTAGCATCCCAAAACGGATTTTGTTGATATCCCCCCTCCCCTCTGTCCGCCGTAGGTCGATAGACCGTAATAGCCTGGTTTTCATTAATAATATCACATGGAAAATTAAACAAAAAAGTCTTTATCTGAAATGAGCAGTTTGAGTTTGAAGAGCTCCTTCAGTTATACGACGACTTCTATTTTTTTTACATCAATGTAATATAAGTTGCATAACCATCATGTAACGAGGAAGAATTTTAAATGCATCGCAACGCTACAAGCAGCGTTATTGTTATTCAATGAATGCAAAAAATTCAACAAAATACCTATTGTTTTAGTTTTTATTGCTCATCGTTATCAAAAGTTTTTTTTTTTTTTTTTCATATGTAACTATACACCATGCTCGTATGATGTAATCGAAGCGGTCAATGAAACTTTATTATCGACGGATGAAATATTTTAAATTGCACTTGTCAGCTACAAAGTCTAGATCGTTTTAAAAACATGATAAAATTTTTGGAAAAAATTTAGATGCTCGTTAAATAAATATTTTTTCCATTTAAGCGAAGTTGAAATAGTCTAAATGTCGACATAATTGATGAACGTTCTTTTCGAAGTGCCAATTATCCTGTGTATTTTCATTCTTCGAATGCTTTCAAGTTTTAAGGAGTGAAATACTTCAATTAATTTTTATCGTTGTATTTTAATAGCTCAAAAAATGTACCACATGCAACTGATCTTTGTTTTTTTTTTTTTTTTTTTTTTAAAAAAAATTTTTTTTTTTTTTTACCTTTTTTTTTTTTTTTTTTTTTTTTTTGAAAAAATATATTTTATTTTATCTACCTTTTTTTTTTTTTGTAATTGTGGTTTCTTTTGGAAAATTATTCAAGGTATAGTTTCAAGGTTACTTTCATTTTACGAGTTTCTTTTTATTTTATAAAATATGATTTATTTTCAATAAATTTTCGTAAAGTTGGAGAAGTAAAAATTCTAATGCTATTAAATTTTCACATATTCGACAAATTTTACGATGAAAAAATTGAACACATGAGCGTGAATTTACTTATAAATTATCCCTGTATAAATATATTATACACTCGTCGGTCTCCGTTGGGTGTCGTCATCATAACTTACCTACTTTGTTATGAGATTAATAGAGTTAATTAATAATGTATTTTAATGTATCAGATGAATTAACGAATATAGACCCTCGTTTTTTATCGTTTTTTTTTTTCATCGTGATTTTCTATGCATTGGCAGAAATGAAGAGGGTATTAAGGGAAGGCGAAGCTCTCAGATAATCAACCGAATCCGTTTTGGAGACCTAAAAGACCATTGATTCCATTTTTGGCCATGTAGAATATTTATTTCGTTTCATTTTTTTTTTTTTTTTTTGAAACTAAAAATCATTTACTCAGTTTGACACCCAGCAAAATCGGTTCGAATTTGAGCAGTGGGTTTAGATTGACGGAGGATTCAATATTTTTGAATGGGATGAGCTTGAGTCAAAATTCAAAAATATACCCAAATGTGAGGAGAGGGTGCAGAGGGGAAAATTGTAGCAATTGTTTGTTTTCAAACTTATCGTTAGAAAAATCAAAAGTTATATAAGATATCCAAAAATCAGCCTTCTACGTCAATTGAGATGGAAGAAATAAGGATTTTCTCCTTTTTTGACCTTGAAAAAGTACTGCTCGACGCATATCTCCAATTCAAATTAAGATTGGCGGTTGAAATTTGGCATGTACATTTAGTGGAGGTCCTAAATGTACCTTTTGAGAGTTTCAACTTTTCAGACTCATTACACTCCCTTACAGCTCCAAACAAGTAGTATTTTGGTAGAAATTTCTTATTTTTTCTGGTCATTTCCTCGCATCTCTCCCCTTCATAAGTAAAGAGTCCTGTACGCACATTTTGAGGATTTCAACTTACAAGCCACATTTCCCTCCCCCCCACAGTTTTTTGCTCGGTTTTTCTTATTTTTAGAGATTATTCCGCGCATACTTCCCCTACAAATCGAGCTAATAGTTTGAATTTTGATATGTTGATTTAGTAGGGGTCCTAGATGGGACTTTTGGAGTTTCTGACTTTTCAGCTCCATTGCACCCTTCACAGTCCCTGGGCAGTTTTTCTTATTTTTGAGCTTATCCCACGCATATTTCCCCCTCCAATTTGAGTTAGGAGTTTAAAATTTGATATGTTCATTTAGTAGGGTTTCTATATGTGCCAGGGGGGAGGGGGTCAGCTATCAATATCTACTTTTGCCCGTACCACTAATAAAGCAAAAAACATCGCTGGGCGCTCCTTTTTTTTATTCCATGAATAGACCTATCGTGTATCTCTTTAACTTTATGAAAATTAGGCTTGAAAAGCAACGCATTGCGATGCTTTTTTTTATTATTTCAAGAAAACTAACAACTAAGTATTTCCAATGTATTTTTTTCTTATCATTCATGATTCTATATTGCAGGTAAATTTTTCTAGTAAAAGTACAATGTACCTGTATTTACACGCTTATGTTATAATTATTATATTTCGGAAATGGTATAAAAATACTCAGCTTAAAAAATTTATCACATTTCATCCAATCGACGTTATGTAATTTTGTAATATCTACATCGAAAAATTACACGTGTTTCAATTCCCATTGGAACAAACGTTTGAAGACGATTACCGCATGTCAACCAATGTACCAGTCATTTTAATAAGTTATCGGTTTTGTCAACATTTAAACGAAAAAAAAAAAAAAAAAAAAAAAAATTTTTTCTCCACCATTTTTTTTTTTTAAAAAAAAAAAAAAAATGTTTTTCCCCCCGACTGTTTGTTTTTACTAAAAAAAAAAAAAAAAAAAAAAAAGAAAAAAGCTTCTATAATTTTAAAAAAAAAAAGTCATCGTGATGTTACGATTAGAAAAAAAAAAAAAAAAAAAAAAAAAAAAAAAAGGTAAATGGAAGAAATACCCGAAAAACTGCTCGTTGGTGATTGAATGAAACAGATGTCTTATTGCAATAGTTGATCAAACTTGGTTTTTTTTTTTAGTCTGGGTAGGTAAGTTTTTAAAATGTTCAATTTAACGTTCTCATGTGTATAAATTATTCTTCGTTTTGTAGCTATCTAATTGATTATAATTTTTCGCGCGATTATGAAATTAAGAAAACTGGACATTGAACCAATTGCGGTTTTTTCACAACGTTACGCTACTGATTGAAAATTCTAATTTGAAAATTTTCAGCTTATAGTTTTAATGTGTCTTCTTTTGCTAATACTAAACTGATTGATAATTGTAAAGCGACCTTAAATTAAAATACATTTTCTGGTCGGTTTTTATAATAAATTTGAATATATTACATGCTTAGATTGGAAATTTTATTAATTTTTTTCTCTTCACCAGGTGTGCTTTCGCATTAGTGTTCTTGGAAATTCGCTTTTGGGAGTGTTTCCAAAATCAATCTTATTTTATCGTTTTATTATTATTTAATATGCGGGTACGTGTATTGTTTTTACGATATAATCCATTTCACTTGTACAATTATTAGAATCTTTTTTCGTACCGTACGCGTGAAGAGTTATAATGTCGTAAAATTAATTATCGCTGAACGTGGTTGGTTTTCACAGGTGTTCAAATTGAGATGTCGTCGATGGGTATATCAATGAACTTCTTCTTCAGTATCGCTCTATTCGTTGAATTTTACGATCATGTGACTTAGGTGAGTTTTTAATGGTATTATTATGTATGTACATTATACATATGTATGTGAGGTGTGAATTTTTAATTTTTATAGTCATGTATGGTGAAATTACAGCGATTGGTTGAAAAAAAAAGTATACACTTGTGAGTGTTAGAAATGAGATCATCTGATTGCACAGGATTGCCAACAAATATCAACAAATTGCTATTAAAATATGAATTTCGTTTCATCAACTAATAGAGGCCTATTTCGACAGTGTTGGACAATGTTTGGTTTACATTTATCATTGTTTTTCCTTCTCCAGATCGGCTGGATCATTTTAATTTGCGTAAAACGTTTGGTTTTGTGGTTTTATAAGAGTAGGAAATAGGTCAAGTTAAAACCCAGGAAGATGATAATTTTGAAAAAAAAGCATCGCAATGCATTACTTTATGAGCCGAATTTTTGTGAAATAAATGATATATACATCGTTCATTCAAGAAGGAAAAAAAACCAACGCTTCGTAATACTTTTCCAGTCTGGTTTTCGTGACATATCGAATTCATGAGAATTGAAAAAAACATCGCTTCCTAATCAGCATGGGGGGAGGGGGTAGGTAGGATTCAATTGGGCTAAAAAGTTGAAAGCCCCAAAAGGTATATCTAAGGTCTCTACTGACTGTACACACCGATTTTCAACTTCCTAGTCCAATTTGGAGGGGAGTTATGCGAGGAACAAACTTATTTCAGCTTTTCTAATGTTACCAGTAGAAATTCAGAAACCATTCAAAGGGGAAATCAAAAGATTTCACATTATTAACGAAAGGTTGTTCTAAAATACAAGATATGTTATTCAACAGTATTGCGCTGAACATGATGTTTGGTTGAATCCAGTTGATAGTGGTTCAAGTGGAAATCCCAAGAAAATTACTTCCGTCTGTTGGAATGATCTTCAATAGACTGAGAACAAATTTTCAGTTGCTAAATGTATTCAATAATTCTGGAGTAATTCCATGCTGAAGCCTTCAAAACACGTGGAAAATACGATAGATTGATTTGCGAGGGGCAAATAGGAGAGTTAAGCGCGGAACAAACTCAAAAAACTCAAAAAATTAGAAAACCTGACCAATAAACCACATTTTTGGGGCTGTAACAGGTCACAATGGAGTTGAAAAGTCGTGACCCCAAAAGGAACGTCTAGGGCCCTCACTGAATGTATGTACCAAATTTCAACTTCCTAGCTCAATTTGGTGGGTAAATAGGGGAGGAACAACCTTTTTCAAGATCAAAAAGGGAAAAACCCTCATTTTGAATCTCCTTTCAACTACCTACAAACCACGTAAACAGCTTTACCCCAAGTACAACCAATTTTGAAATATACCTTTCAAAGTTAATCTGTTTTACAAAAAATCGTAATTGTCCAAAAATTGCAAGGGTGTATCGAGAGGAATCTGCAAAAAAAATTTTGAGCAGAATGGAAAGATCCAAGTTACTTTTTGGATCGTTTTGGTATGAAATGAGACTCCTTGCTGATTTTCAAAATGTCACTATCCTGTATTGGATATAAAATTTTTTAAATTTTTGGAAATTGTAAAAATAAATTTCAGCAATTGAAATTTTGACTTTATGAGCTTTTTAATGTGGCAGGATGCGAAAAATTACTTCCTCTTGAGTACTTAATGGGTACAAAACCATATTTGTTCACCATTTTCAACTGAAATAATATATTGATTATTAGGGTGTTTCAATTTCAGATTTTTTCGAAATTTGAGTTTTAGTGGGGAAGTGGGGTAGTGAAAAAAGTTGTGAAAAGACTCTTGATATGCCTGGTGAAAATTTTGAAGTATCTGACATAGCTCTTGACCTGTCTCCACCTCTCTAAAAAATTGGTTCAAAAGTTCGAAATTTACACAAAAATCAAAAAAAATTATTTTTTGCTATGAATAAGTCATAATAGATTATGAAAGACCGAAAAAAAATTCTCAGTTTTTTCAGCTTTTCACAGAGTATGCAATAACGTTAAAAAAGCACGTCTATGTACCCTTTTTAGTCTACATACCAAATTTCAACTTACTAGCTCAGTTTTGAGGGGAGATAGAGAAGAAACAGTCCTTTCTCAAGGTCATAAAGGGGAAAATCCCTCATATCTCCCCTTCTAATTGACCTACGGAGCTGATTTTTGGATATGTTATGCAACTTTGGATTGTTCATCGATAGGACTAAAAAAGAATAATTTTTGCAATATTAGTCTCTCTGCACCCCTCCTCAAAAATTTAGCCATAACTGAATTTTGACTCGAGGTCAACCTTACTCCAGAATATGAAATCTTCCGTCAATTTAAGCATATTTCCCAAATGTAATCGATTTTGGTCGATATTGAGCTGAGCAAATGATCTTTAGTTTCGAGCAAGAAAAAAAATAAGTGAAAAAATTAAATAGAAATAAATATCTGACGTGGCTACAAATGATCGTACCGATCTTTTAGGATTTCAAAACGGATTTTGTTGATTTTTCCCCTCTCATCCACTGTAGGTTGATGGGCTGTAATAGCCTGGTTTTCATTGATAATATGACGTAGAAAATCAGGCTAAAACGGAGGGGGGAAGGGTAAAATGGTGCTGAAAAGTCGAGATCCCCAAAAAGTACATCTACATTTCCTACTGAATATGCATACCTAATTTCAAGTTCCTATCACAATTTGGAGGGGAGTTATGTGAGGAAAAATTCAAATATAAGAAAGACTGACCAAAAAACCACATATTTGGGGCTGTATTTCATTTACAATATAACATAGAAAATCAGGCTAAAAACTGTATATTTAAGTATGCAAAATTTAAAATTCTAAACCAATTTTGAGGGAGTCAACGGTCAATTCAGAGACCAAACTTTCATCATGTTTATTTGACATAATTTCGTAATTTTTCACCTTCCCTTCCTCCCTCCTTCACCACATATACACAATTTCGAAAAATAAAATTTGAATTGAGACGCCCGTGCAGTTTCAAAAAAACTTTTTTAACAAAACGATTTTTAAATAACTGATTCTTGATGTTTTTAAATTTTACATTTGATGGTTTAAATATGAAGAGAAAAACTAATCCTGCAATTAATTTTAATTACTAATCGAAACACACGAGCTATCAAACTCTTTACGAAATGAGTACGTGTGTACCAAAAAGATGGCTATCAGGTGTTGATGTTTGTTTGTCCAGTTCTTTTTTCACCTTGCATATAATCCATATGGTCGTCATGAATTAGTTGTATTTTCAAATAAGTATCGTTCGTGTCCATGAGCTAGGTTACTAATCTCGAATAAAAATTACGTAATATGTATTTCCAATTTACCAGCGTGAAACAAGATTAACAAGTATGAAATCCAAAATTTCTTTATAAGGTACATAATAATTTCGATTTTAATGAATTTTATCTTCGGTATCTTCTTTAATATAATAAAGTTTGTACGCTTGCATAAATTGACATTTGTCACAACAATACTGATAAGGAACCAGTTTATGTGTAGATTGTGGATGTGTGTTTTTTCCCCTTCGTATTTGTCCATCTGGATCCGGTTCATTCAGGTTGAAAATTTTCCATGAAGTGCGGATAAATAACGTGTGAAATTTTCAAAAAAACTGTCTATAATTCGGCTCAATTTAGTATGTATTATGAAGGTGTAAATTGTAAATGCATAAAGACGTTCATATTTAGTTAGAGTTTCTTAGAAAAAAAAATCAACTAGTAAAGATGTACCTTACGACCTTCGCGAAGAAGAAATATTGATTTTTAACCTATATTTGAACTTGAAAAACCAAGTACTCTTTTAATTAATTGAGCGAATTGGACTTATTACTGTTGTACTGTCTCCTTTTAGCTCCAAAAATGGAAATTTTCAGACATTTCAATTTCAATAGTTGTTTTCTGAAATTTTCGGCAAAAAATTATTTTGAAAATTATCTCATTTGCTGAAAAATCCCGAAAATAGTGAGATAGTTAGCGAATGATTATAAATGACCCACGAACACTTGCCAAGGAAGCGTTTTAATCTTTCTTAATGTTCAATTTCAACTGCCCCTACAATCAGTTGCTTATGTGAATATATTGACGTGAAATCGACTTGCTTCTTATAACCTTTCAGTTCACCTTCTTTCTTCGTCCAATCTTTAATATCCCCGATTAAACGTACAATGTGAAAATAAATAACTGAGATATTTTTTGTAAAAATTATTATTACTTTTGTTCGTATCTGTAAATTTTTTTTCAGTGTTGAAAAAATTCTAGTCTGGAATTAATTTAATTCATAGCGTATTGCTCTTAGCGATACACGTACGTGAAAAAATTAAAGTAAATTTATCAGTCAACGTTGTATGGTCATTTCATTTCGGAGAAATTTTTTTCACTATACGAGGAGCAATTTTTTTCTTCTTTGTCAACTGTTTTATTATCACAATCACTTATACCTACTGAATTCTTTAATAACATTATTCTATCAACGTTAAAAAAAATTCTTTGAATTTTGCTACGATGAATCTACTCCGTCCGTGTATGGTGTTGGTATTTGAAATTTTTAAAATATGATCGATACGTGCGGCATTCGTCGTTTCACCTATTTTATTCGATTAGTCGACTGTGTACCTAACTTTAAAGTACCTATACACGTGTAAATTTAGTATCAATATATAATTATTATCGATGAGAATAGGATCTGAAAACGACTGTTTTGATGTAATGTATATTATTTTGAATTTTTATCGTTTTAAATTACATGAGATTTGGAATTTTAAAAGCATTTCAAATACTCGTATTTTAGCAAATTTTTATAAAATGAAGCACAAATGTATATAGGTATGTACGAGAAATTAATCTAATTTTAGGTATTCCTTTTTCAGTTTTTATTTTACTTGTTGAAACTAATGTGAAATGGTCAAATTTACAGTATACGTTGATTATACTGTAGTTCATTTCTTAGAGAACCGACCCTTCCTTCGAACCAGTAAACAAAAGACTTTTTATTTTCATCAATGGGCCGTCAATAAAATTGTTTATAGCAGAGTAGACAAGAAATTTTAATTCTAAAGGTAGGTAGAATACGTACAATTACCAGACCTTTTCCAAGTAGTGCACTAAAATGGATTCAATTGTGTATAACATATCTAAAAATCAGCCTCCCAACTCAACTAGGAAGCCCCTTTTCGACCTTAAAAAGGGGCTGTTCCTCCCCTATCTCTCCACTAAAATAAGCTAGAAAGTTGAAATTTGGCATGTACATTCAGTAGGGACCCTAAATGTGTCTGTTGTGGGACGCAATTTCTCCGCTCCATTGCATCCCCTCACAGCCTCTGAAATGTAGTTTTTTGGTTACGTTTTTTTTATTTTTGAGTTTTTCGACTTTGTTCCTGGTATAAGTCTCCTCCAAGTAGATTTAATAAGCTGAAATTTGGTATGTGCATGTAGTAGGCACTCTAGATGTGACTTTTGGGAGTCTCGACTTTTCAGTCCCATTTTACTCCCTCGTAGTCCTGAATTTGTGGGTTTTTATTCGTTTTTTCCAATTTCTGAAGTTTGTTCCTCGCATATCTCCCCTCCAAGGAAGTTGAAATTTGGCATGTACAGTCATTAAGGACCCTACATGTGCCTTCTGGGTGTTTTGATCTTTTTTTCACTCGTAAATTTCGAAAAAAAAGCGAAAATTGAAACGTCCTAGTGTTTAATGGGGTGACTTATTTTTCAATTTTTTTCGAAAAACGAAGATTGATAAGGTGAGGTAGTCGTAGAATTAGCCCAAATGAACGTGATAATTTCACCAGGAAAAGCTCAAGTATGATTATTTTTAATCGAAAAAACATTAAAAAAATCATTAAAAATCTTTGAAAATTAGGTAAGAATTTTAGAAAAATGGAATAATAGTGCAGACAGTTGATCAATAATCACGAAAAAGTGTGGAAAAACATGCGAAAATTTAACAAAAATGTGAAAAAAATCGTTGAAAGTTGGATAAAAAATTGACAGAAACGCGTAAACAATTCGTAAAATTGTTGAAAATAATGAAAAAAAAAAAAAATAGGTAAAAATTAATGAAAAACGTGGAAAAATGTTGAAAAGTAATTAAAAAATGTACAAAAGTATGAAAAAAATCTTTAAAAATCATTGAAAATTGGACAATCATTTGATAAAAATGGGGAAAAAGTACAGAAAATTGATCAAAAATCGTGACCAAAATGTGGAAAAATTTGAGAAAATTCAACAAAAATATGAAAAAAATTATTGAAAATCATTCAAAATTGGGTATAAAATTGACAAAAATGTGTAAAAAAATGCAGAAACCCGATAAAAATTGTGAAAAAATGTCAGAAAGTAGGTAAAAACTAAGCAAAAATGTGGTTAAAAATTTGACAAAAATTGGATAAAAATGCAGAAAATTGATCAAAAATCACGAAAAAATGTCGAAAAATAATTGAAATTTGTACGAAAATATGGAAAAAAATCATTAAAAATTATCAAAATTTGTGTAAAAATTTAACAAAAATCGTAAAAAGTGCAGAAAATTAATCAAAAATCACGAAAAAACGTTGAAAATTAGGTGAAAATTATACAAAAATGAGAAAAATGGATGGAAAAATTGTCATAAATATGTAAAAAATGTAGAAAATTGATCACCAATTACGAAATTATGTTGAAAAATTAATAAAAATTGGGTAAAAATTTCGATGATTTTTAACATTTTTTCCATAATTTTGTTCAATTTTCACTCATTTTCCCGAGTTTTTAAAATTATTTTTCATCAATTTTCAGCACTTTTTAATGCATTTCTGTCAATTTTTAATCCAATTTTTAACGATTTTCAATAGTTTTTTCATATTTTAATTAAATTTTCACGTATTTTTCAACATTTTTTCGTTATTTTTGATCAATTATTCGCATTTTTTCCCCATTTTCACCAAATTTTTACCCAATTTTTAATGATTTTTAACGTTTTTTTTCATAATTTGGTTCAATTTTCCGCATTTTTAAACACATGTTGTTGAATATTCACTCGAATTTGATGATTTTTTAACGATCTTTTCTATATCTTTGTTCGATTGTTACCTATTTTCATACGCATTTTCGTCATTTTTTTATCCAATTATCAATGAAAACTTTTTTTTAATATTTTACTTGAATTTTCACATGTTTTTCAACACTTGAACGTGATTTTAAGATCAGTTATTTGCACTTTTATTCCTATTTTTATCAATGTTTTACCCAATTTTTGATGATTTTTAACTTTTTTTTCATAATTTTTTTCCACCTTCACTCATTTTCCTGAATTTTTAAAATTATTTTTATCAATTTTCAACAATTTTCAATAGTTTTTTCATATTTTAGTCAAATTTTCACGTATTTCTCAACATTTTTTCGTAATTCTTGATCAATTGTCCGCATTTTTTTCCCATTTTTATCAAATTTTTACCCAATTTTTAATTATTTTTAACATTTTTTTTTCATAATTTTGTGCAATTTTCCGCATTTTTAACCACATGTTGTTGAATATTCACTCGAATTTGATGATTTTTTAAGGATCTTTTCTATATTTTCGTCCGATTGTTACTTATTTTTGTACGCATTTTCGTCATTTTTTTTATCCAATTGTCAATGGGCTTTTTTTAATATTTTACTTGAATTTTCACACGTTTTTCAACACTTTATCGTGATTTTTGATCAGTTATTTGCACCTTTTTTTTCATTTTTCTCAAATTCCAACCCAATTTATCAACGATCTTTAAACGAATTTTGTTTCTTATTTTTGCTTATTTTCAGCTAAATTAAAAAATTTTTTCGCGATTTTTTCATAAATTTTGTTCCATTTTTCTACAAATTTTTCGAATTTCGATTTTAGTGCATAAGTAAAATTTCGTTAAAAATCAATTCGAATACAAACTAATTTTTGAAAAAAACAAAAAAAACGCTAACAGTATTTCACGATAACAAATTCAACTTTTCATTCTCGTCTGGTATAAAATTATTCAAAAAAAAAGGGGGGGACGGGGGGGAAATCACAAATGAACTATCCAAGCGATAATAATTTTGAAATCATTACAAATCAGGTTGCATTACAAAACCATCATAGATAAATAGCTACTCGAAAAAATTACGTCAAGCTATACGGCTCCAGCGGAGGGTGAAAGGGTTCACAGATACCCAACCAGCCCTGCTACTACGTCGTCACATTACCTACACACTTGCACGTATGTAGACTACTATATACGGAATCATTGTTGAACGCACGCGACAGCAACACCTTGAAAAAGATAAGTGAATAAAAAAAAGTCAAAGTTATAATAAGGATGACTTTGGGAACTAACCCGAACCACTTTCAATTTCATCGATACACAAAACACGTTTAAGGGAAAGATGGACGAGAGAGGTAGGTACAGCAAAGGTACACAGTGCAGGGTGGTAGGGAGTTGTTACACAGCATCGTACTGTCAAGTGCAGTGTAGTGTGCACACAACAACAAGTAATTTGTTGATTAAGGTACAGGCATATACGATTGATAACAGCAACAAAAAAAAAACAAAAAACAAAATCTGGTCGGCATTTAAAAATGCTGCTCTGTGCTGGACGAGAGACAGAGAGAGAGAGAGAGAAAGAGAGACACCAGTGAGAGAGCGAGAGTAACACTGGCGAAGTGGTGGTGTCGAAAAAGAGTGGTAGTAGGGTCGTCGAAGGTAGATGCAATACATTAACGGTTACTATTATGTTAACAGGATTTATTAAGTACTTTCCTGTCTGTATTGGTAATGCTGTCTAGCTACATGAATGTCAGTTCTCTTTTAAGTTCTCTGTTTTAGTTGATTCTTCAGCGCGGTTACGTGCGGTGGCGTTTCTCGCAGTGTGTCGTGGTTACCACCAGTTCGCGTTTCAAAGTACGTTCGCTTAAAAATCGTTCCTTATACTAGTTCGTGCGGTTATGGATTTAAAAGTGAAAGTTTATTACCACGTGTAATATACCTATATCGTTACAACGACCAGTACTACGTGAGTTGCCGCTTCTTTCAAATATCATACTGATACTGTATTATATGAAAACCAGTTACGTAATATTGCGGAAAAAACGTTTTGAAGGCTTATGCATAAAATTTTTTACCTCTTTTTATTTTATTTTATTTTATTTATTTATTTATTTATTTTTTCATTTACTTCTCCACGCAGCAGCTCGAGTTCGAGTTCTCGTACCGTCCTGTGACCATATATTTACTACAAGTCAGATACTAGAGTCGCGTAATTACCTATCAATTATCACTTGAACGTAAATTTCATTTATTTTAGTTTTCCACCAACGTAATCGTGGCTAGCTAAATTTACAGGTAAATCGAGCCCAGAGTTAATTTAAAAATCGTGAAAAAAATTTAACGTAAAAATCACAAAGTATTACGAAATACAGAGGCTTGCATGATTTGGCAAATTTTATAAGTCTAGAATGAAAAAATTTGCACAAAGTCAGCATGTTATGAAATGATCGTATTTTTGAGGGGGGAGGGGGAGAAGGATAAAAAAAAAATCGTTAAAAATTTCAAATATATTTGGTTAAATTGAATTTCAAGTACCCGGGCAGTCCTGTGCATTAAGATCAAAAGTCGTGATATTTCCACGCTTTTTCTCAATCACGTGCGTTCTTTGTCGACTAATCGACTAATCGTATTCGCTATTATGCATCGAACACCTTGTACTCGTAGACGTAATAATGGTCTCTCTCGAGGCTTATCTATTATGAAACAACACGTATCATTGGTGGATAGTTAGCTGTACCTATGTGGCTGGCTATTTTATGCCTGTACTTAAAACAAAGAACAAAATAATAAAAATAAAAAAAAAAACTCATTACAATTCTATTTTTTAATATATTAAAATATAAATAAATTTCTTCCTGCAAATCAAGGTTTACCAAAAAACAAAAAAAAGTTGTAAAAAAAATGATTAAATCACCTAACAAGGGGTTAATTTTTCATTAGCCATTTTAAATCAGCCCACTACGTGAGAAATGTTCGTTGCATCAGAATATAAAACAGATATAGATAAAGAATGAACAGCGAACACCTCACAGTCTAGCTATTAATTATTCCGCTATTTAAACAAAAATTACACCAAAGAACGTATCAAAAAAAAAAAAAAAAAAAGCTAGGCTTTTTTCGTGTTTTACATTGTTTATTTAATTTTTAACGCTGTTTATGTTAATTAAGGTCATAACTTTTACTCTTGTTTGTTATCATTTTAATACACTACCTATGTTTATATTCATTGGAGTGATAGGTCTCTGTCTATACTACTCGTGTATATGTACACACACACACACACATATGCGAGTTATAGAACATTTATCATGTGCAAAAAAAAAAAAAAAAAAAGAAGTTGTAATACAGGGGAAATGTGATGCAACGAGTAGAGAAAGTCTTAAGACATTATGAAAGTCACGAAAATTATGCAGATTACATTAAACAGGTCTGGTTGTAGAGTATAACTATATAAGATGTATGGAAAGACTGATGTCAGGGCGTTGTTTGTTTGATTAGTTTCCGCAAATGATAAAAAATACCTAGCTAGTGTATCGTTATAATGTATCGAGAGTAAGTGCAAGATGCAATATAATCGTTCGAAATTAGTCGAGAGACAGTTTTTCAAAGTATCCAATTAAAAGAGTGTGAAAGATATAACGATGAGATTAGGTGCTCGAATAAGGGTTTCAAATATGTTAGGTTTGGTTATTGTAGAGTTCGAGTAACGCCCACGAATTTAGTTTTGATATGCTTTTAGCGCATACTCCATATTTTCTCCAACCCTTCGGTTTATTTCGTTCAACAGTCGACCAATCAATACGAAAAACGCTCGAAGCGTGGCAAGGTAAAATTGAACGTATTTTAAGTTAAGGGGCGTTTATAATATTAGCTTTTTTCCCTCCTTTGGTTTACCTATAATAATAATAGTAATACGTACTTGATTACCTACTTGTTTAAAAATATGTACATATAAAATTTACGAATAAATAAAATTCAAAGTAATTTTTATAGTAAAAGGGTAGCTTACTTAAATAGTCATTTAAATGATGGAAAAAAAAAAGAAAAAAAATTACATAAAACACGTACAAATATAATATACGAATAAAAATAATATCGTCATAGAAATTCAAACATTTTAATTATCACTTTCTTTCCAATCATATGGCAAAGTAAGTAAATGTCAAGGTGAAGACGTCGTTAAACTTTGAACACTCCGAAACATCGTATCGTATATTATTCGTTTATCTACCGATATAACGAGTATATATATTCCTTCAATTCAATACATTCGAACCATTAGATACCTCTCTCACGTAGTACGTACGAGTATACTAAAACGTAAATGATTATTTTATTCGTATCCATATAATAATATACATAGAAATACACTCGTTAACCATAATTTACTGAAAATTAAGAAGGCCATTTTCATTAAATCGAACCGAGTCTAGACAAGAAGATCTGACAAAAAAATTAACTTATTGGGATGATAATCCGATAGAATTTGGCACGTTGCCTTTTTACTTTCGTTTACTACTTTGCCAATTAATAACGATTAAATTTTAATTTTTTTTCAAACGTTTGTATAACTTCATTTTTCTCAACGTAACGTTAACTATTCACACAGATCTAGCTACTTACTTATCGCTTAATTTTGGGTGATTTTTATTTTTTTTGTATAAAAAAATAAACATACGTATAAATACAGTACATAACACGAGTATGTATGAAATAATACTTATATTATGTAACGTAAATCGATTTATCTTTATTTTATAAATTTTTTTTACCCTTCTTTTTTTTTTTTGTTTCGTTTACACGAATGTTTTACGAATTACACATGTTTAATTTTATATCAACCGTTGTAACGTGTCTTCCTTCTTTTTACCTTCTTGTGAATAATTTTGGTGACATTGGTGACGTCATGTTTTCCAGATTAGCTATCTGGTTTTGAAATTTTTTTGCTTATACGTGAACGAAAATCATGTATTGGGTGGAGTTAATAATTACGAAAATATTTTGCGATTGATTTTTTTTTTAGCATAGGGTGTCAAAAAACAGGGTTGTATTGTCAGGTGGTGCTGCAGGAGGGCTAATAAGCCAAAAGGAAAAAAATATCAAAGCCTTCGATTTGACTAATTTTAATGTATAGTTGGTATAGTATAGTTCAAGGTGAGATGCCTTCGTACAAAATTGAAACTACTTTGGTCTCCAAAGGGAGGATTTTATGGCCTCCCAAAGTCAGGTGATTTTGGAAAAACAGTTTATAGTTTTTCATTTTAGTTCAGTCGAATTAGCCATTTAAATAACGAAAAAATTGTACGACTGAAATTTTTTTTCATCTAAACGACGTATTCAAAATGGGACAAAATCGGTGTAAAGCTTCTTCTTTTTCGCAATATCAACATTGGTGCCCCGTAAATACGTTTTTCACCAATAACTTTGTTCCTAATTGAGATGTAGAAAAAAAGTTCGATTAAAAAATATAGCTGGTTAAATTTTCAGTAAAAAAAGTCACTACGAATTTTCTTCTGAAATTGATGGGCACGCTTTAAAATGAGTTGGAAAGGGACGGCGTCTACGTTAAGACGATGTCCCGGGTGATGTTTTTGTCGCGTCGCGAGAGCCAGCGGCGAGCGTTCGTAGGAACACGGGCTCAATTCCCTTTCATTATGCACGATTGCAAGTTGCAGTTTTAAATTAATAAAATGTGTGTACAGTTTTATAAATATCTGTTGATATTAACATCGAAAGATGTGTAATAGTACATTTTACGGTTGACCATCAACAGAGATGCATCAAAATCTGGATTGTTTGGATTTTGATTGCCTGGATGTTGATGTACTTGAGATTGATGGTCAGCTGTTCTGCACTGTTAACATGTGGATCGTCAACAGTTGGATTGTGTTCGACAAAAAAATTAAATGTTATGAAAAAAATACTAACCAATTTTCAAAATTTCTAATGTTAAAAGGAAATAACAAATTTTTTAATAGTTATATGACTCGGGATGAAATTTGGACTTTTGCTGCAATTGCGGAAGTGATGACATAAAAATTTTGAACATTTGTTAAGCATTTTTTTCTCAACATGCAAGTTGACGTCCAAGATTTTGGTAGGACAGATATTAATGGTCAACTGTTGACGGTATGGATCTTGATGGTCCACTAATGTGACGGTCAACCTTTGACAAATGACCCAATTATATTAGAAAAAATAGAAGAAAAATTTTTAGGTGACAAACATCCGTTAAAATATCAAAACTTACATTTTTTCTATTTTCATTTCTTTGGGTGCAAAGAGTATTAAATGTTTTTTTTTTCTATTTTTTACTCATTTTGTGATTATTTCAGGTCATTTCTAAACGTCAGAAATCAATTTCATTCAATTCTCAAACAATTCTATGGTAAAATTGCAGTCGTGTTAATTTTACGAATGAGACGAAGAACGATTTTTATTTCAGAGCGAAGGAAGGGAAGAAATTTTCTCGAATTTTGAGCGTAATGTATTTGAAAATCGCTTGAACACCACTTTTATTGTAATTTTTGACCATAATTGGGCGCCTCGAAAAAAGTAGACTCCCGTGGAAAAGACCCCCCCCCCATCTCCCCTTCCTCCGCCACTGATTTTATAATATATTTTCATTTAGTTTAAATTGAGCTGCCTTCGTGAAAAATTTGAACAATGTTGATCTCCAAAGAGGGATTCTATAGCTTCTCAAAGTAGAACTATTTTTGAAAAAAAAAAATAAACGTATAGTTTTTCGTTTTAGTCCAATCAAATGCTATTAAATAATGGAAAAATGGCTAAAATTTTTTTCACCTGGTTGCATTATGTACACCACCTTAATTTTTACGTTTTTCATAAATAATTTTGTCCCAAATGAGATACAGAAAAAAAGGTGAAATAAAAAGTATAGTCGGTTAAATTTTCAATAAAAAAAGTTATTACATATTTTCTTCTAAAATTGATAGGAACGCTTTAAAATGAGTTTGAAAGGGACACCTTATACGTTAAAATGATGTCCCGCGTGATGATTTTGTCGCGCCGCGAGAGCTAGCGGTTAACGTCCGTAGACACGCGGGCTCAATTCACACTCAACTTATATGATTACAAGTTCCAGTTTTAGATTAATAAAAATGATTCTGATCTTAAAAATAGAATCATCAATCATGTGTTAGTTGTTCTGATTCAAATGACCGTTTCATTGAAACCACTATTACATCAACATGCGGTAACGGTGGCGTATAATCCGGGCCATTTATTTTAAACACGGAAGAAGAATCGGGCCCGCGTATTTACGAACGTTGACCGCTGGCTCTCGCGACGAGACAAATACATCACGCGGAACATAACGCGCTTCTTTCAAACTCATTCTAAAGTGTTACTATCAATTTTAGAAGGAAAAGTGCTATAACTTTTTTTATTGGAAATTTAATCAGCTATATTTTTTATTAAAATTTTTTTTTTCTATCTCATTTAGTAACAAAGTTATCAAATATTGATATTGGGAGATGCTCCGTATTGATTTTGTTCGATTTTCGGATATTTTGTTTAAAAATTTTCTCGTTATTTAGTCATTTATTATATCAATTTGACAAGACTATTTAGTAATTACAGCAGTCGAAAAAATATTTTTTATTGAGACGCACCTCTCCCATAAAGAATTTATTCGAGATGCTGAATCTGGATGAATAATTCATTTTTCGGCCAGAAGCCTCTTGCTAATGTTGCAAAATTTTAGCTTGCCGAAAATCACATTTCTTCATTTTACTGAAAAATATAACGTACTAAGAAAAATTTACATAAAAGTGAGGTTGTAAAAATGGAAATCTCCAATCGATAACTTATGCTTCGAAATTTTTTCCACGATCAACTTCTCGCGAGATAATTGAGATTTTCGTATTTTCAAGTTGATAAAAAAAAGATTAAAAGGAACGATTATTTCAAATAACAAAATTCTTGTAAATTTGTAAATAGAATAATCTTGGTTATCTCGTGAATCACACACTGTATGAAAAATTTATAGATATATTATCGATTGAAAATTTTATTCTTTACGACTTTGCTTCTATATAAATTTTATCTGGCACGTGCTGTTCTCAAGTAAAACGAAGAAATTTGATTTTCAACATTCAAAAATGCAACTTTCAAACTGAATCCGGTCACATTGAAGGGATTATGATTCGAAAAATAAATTATTCAACGATATTCAGCATCTCAAATAGTATTTTTTTAATGATGGTAGGGGGGGGGGGGTCGTTGAAAAAATTTTTCATCTGGTGCTGAGCTGAGCTTTGAATGGTAAAATGTCGTTACATTAAAAAGTGGAAAAAATATGTGAGTGTTTTTTTTCATGCATGTGATTGATGTTACTTTCTGGGAAAAAAATCATCATGTTACTGTATTCTTATAACTTCCAATCATTGCTCAAAATCAAAATTTAAATAAATTTGCTTTTTGTGTTGAAAATTTTACAAATTTTGAGGCAGATTCAATGATGAAAAATTGATTTTGATTGTAAACAAACCCCTCAAAAAGTACACCCTGTGCCAGTGTGCAGCTCACTTTATCTATCTTCAAGTTTCAACTTTCTAGGTCAATTGCGCAGCTTTTACAAATAAGCGAGGGTCCAAAAAGGTGAATTTCTTGAACCCTCATTACCATAAGGGTTAATTTCACACATCAGTCAATTTTCTATCGATTGGAGGATAAATTTTAATTTTTCCATATAGTTAGATTATCTTTGCAGTTGCATTTGTTAAACTTTCTGTACTTATATAAAATTAAAATTATTAATCAGGGGTTTTGCTTCGAAAAGTCGTTCTATGAAAAATTTGCATGCAAATAAAATTTTACAGAATTGTAATAGATGGTTGCATAGAGTCAATCTTCATTTTGAAATCAAGTTTCAACTTCTTTCGAGAATATTTCAAAAGGTATCCATCGTGGAAAAAATTTAATTTCATGTAAAAGTTGGAGAATTTTATTCTCCATAATTTTATTCGTATGAAAATTTTTCGCAGAACGCTTAGTTTGTTCGTAAAATTGGATTTTAAGAACAAGAATCGTGATAAAAAGTTTCAATTTCATTATAAAAAAGCAAAAATAATTTTACAATCCTCCAATCACTCACACATGAAGACAAAACTTTTGAGAAATGAAAAAATTGTCACTACAGATTACTCTGGCACTGGCTCTGACTCAGCTTACATCAATTTTGCAAGAGGTGAGAACAAAATGAACTCATCAGATAGAAATAGATAATCTTACATTTTAATCAAAAAATTCGTCGAATCATTTATAATTTTTAATTTTGCTAAAGCATTAAAAATCGACTGAAAAATCTATATCGGTGTTAAGTATGTAGACATAAGCATCCGTTACAAGTGTGTGCAGATACAATACGCATGTAGTAAATACGTGTACTTGGTATATATGGCGTATTAATTGAAGAGATTTTTTTTTTGGAAACCTTTGGTAGCGCTTGAAGAAGCGTGAAATTTCGGCACGGTTGATCTAGAAGATTAAGAAATTTCAACGTAAAAAATCGTATCTTTAATTAACTCATCACTTGATATTTAACCGGTCGCGGTTCATTGAAGGAATAAAGTGATTGCGAATTTGGCGCATGATAGAATTTCACGATATTCGAATGGATTGATAGTTTTATAGTACGAACTAGTATAGCATGGAACATCTATATATAGGTATTAAAATACCTACCTACCTACCTACCTACCTATATTATTTTACTAATCGACGCGATGTTTGAAAAAAAAAAAAAAAAAAAAAACGATCGGTCTTATAAAAAAAATACAATTATTACTGCATTGGATGTTTGAAAAAAAAAAAAAAAAAAAAGAACGATCGGTCTTATAAAAACAATACAATTATTACTGCATTGGATTGGAATTATAAAAATATAAGTCGTACTATTACGTTTATTTTATACATTCTACATATACTCTTTGCGAAGAGAAAGTATTCCGTTATATCGCGTGTGAATTGTTGATTGAAGTGCGATTTATTCCATTAAAATAATAATTATCGTATTACCTACTAAATAAAATTAGAGTATTGTCTGCAGTCTGGCTGGCAAAGGATGTCAAAAAGTTTGAAAAGTCGTTGCTGTGTTTCAAGTATAGCTCATACCTATTCGGATTAAATTCTGAGTACGATTATTTTCAACTCTTTCTTGTCTATCTTCTCCATTGTCATTTCTTGCTGCTGATTGTACTTCCTTGGAGAAGTTTATAACATTTGAAGAATTAAGAAATAGAATTTGAGAAAATAATAACGTGGATGGTAATAACGAATTTAAAATACCCTACGAGGTTTAGTAATTTTTTGTGTAGAAATATTTTCTTATTATTACCTTCGTTGGTAAAGGCGCAGTAAGAAAAAAAAAAAATCTTCGAGTAAAAAAAACTATTAAATCTGTAACGAAACATAGAAAATAATCTCTATCAATTGAATTGAGATTCTTATGTTTATGGTTTATTTTTCGATAAAAGAAACAATTACCGAACTTTTTATCCGAAGGGAAACGTTATTGCATTTGAAGTCACGATTAATTGTGCCCACATTGTGTAACAAAACTCTGTTAAATGGTGAATACTGCGAGAAATAAAATTTCGTAAGAACTTCGGTTTACCATTTCGCTTGACTATTTTTTTTTTTTTACACGCCTTTTGATTATATATGTTTACGTAGGCAGCTAGCTATAGGTACTGTTTATAGTGTTTTATTTTTTTTTTCCTCCTATATTTACGCATAAATGTATAATGGAGATCCAGTTTCGATACAATTATACTTTCATTTTGCTCTTGATTTAATCGATATCACATCTGAGGAATTTAAAAGCAGTCTAATAGCTGCCAGAGCTACCAGTTGAGTATTGTTTTTCAAGCGAATATTATTTAAGAAATTCCTTATTATTATTATTTACCTATCTATGTACGTATCTCGAAGCTATGAATTCTGTAATGAAATTTTTTAGCTTGGGTATTTACCAATAATTACCGGTATTTATGTAGGCAAAATCTTGATTTGAGAAAAAAATTCAGTTTGTTGGTCAATGCTTGAAATCCTTTTGATGGTTAGTTTTAATTTTTGTACTGTTGATGATAATATTTTGAGTTTTATTTTGGGCCATGTTTTTTTCGTAATGATCAGAGATTGGTTTTGAAGTTGAAACTATATTATTTTATGTGTATTGTATATTCGGGGTCATTTCAAGGTCATCTTATGATGTGGAGTTGAGTGCAGAGCATGTTGATGAAACTTTATTCACCTATTAAGCTCATTCGGCTGTAAAATTACGTAATTTTGTTAGTTCCGCGTTGGTTAAGATTTTTCGAAGTAACATTGCAATGATTTTCAGCCCTAATTTTTCTGAAAAATAAAGTTTTTTGTCTGCGCAGTTTATTGGCTGAATTTTTCTGTTGTGAGTGTAGTGTGAAATTGAAAAAAATAAAGTTCAAATTACTTACGCTGACAAAAAACCACTCCTTTTTGAGAGCTGTACGAAAGAAGATATGTTATGCATCTTATGATTTCCTATCGATTGCTTTGGAAATTTTGTTTCGAGGAGGAGGGGGAGAGAAGGGGGATTTTTCACCAACTTCTAGCCCTTATTGAAAATTTTGAATGGACTAGTTTATAATCGGAGAGATACGAAAATCTAATACTCAAAATGTGCCACCAAAGCCAACTAAGTAATGAGCTTTTACTTTCGTGTGGCGGAGGCGAGGAGAGCAGAGGGATATATCGGATACCATCCAAGTTTTCTTTTTAAAAATGAGACTAAAAAGTTAAAATTTTGCTGGTTCTGGAGCAAAATTTTAACATTCCTTCAATCCACAAACCTTCTCGACGGAAGCTAAAAGGTCCAAAAAAAATAACCATTTCATAACTACGGAGATAAAACGCTACTTTAAGCTCCGCTCTTACTCACGGATCGGACGTCCTCATTGGAAAAAATATCGTATTTAACAAGCGAGAATCAACTTCAAAACTCTTCAAAAATCACGTTATCTTTTTTGTTGAATAACGTACTGTTTTTCAACATTTTTTTAGTATTTAAAAGCATTTTATTATATTGTGCATATTCTCTTTGTTTCATTCAATAATTCCCAAATCTTTCTCTGTCTTGGTTAAATTCAAAAAATCATCTTCACTGCCCATTGTTTAGTATAAGTTCAAACCAACAATGGATGAAAGCAGAGTATCATTAAAATCCTATTTGGAATCCTAAAAACCGTTAAGACCATTTTGAGGCATATCAGATGTTCATTTCTGTTTAGTTATTTTTATTTTTTATCTTCACTTCTTTCCCTGTTGGTTTTCAATTTTTATAGTTTTTATTTTTATTCGTTTTACTTGGCAAAAAACCCATCCTTTGGACATTAATTCAATTTTTTCATGTTTACAAAAAATGGAATAAAATAATGAAAATTTAAATTTTTGCTGTGTTCTTGGCAGTCTTTACTCTCTTGGAAAGAAAAGTGTAATTTTTGTCATTATTTATTACAAAAGAAAGTGTGTTGTAACGATATTGTGCCCGAACCAATCCCAACTCTACTTCACGTATCTAATGGATGAAAATTATTATGTGATGTTGATTATAAGAAAAGGATGTAGATATAGATAAGTGATGTGCTGAGTTCATTTGTTCAGTACAAACCTAATATAATTTCTGCTAATGAATTTTTCAAACACATTCAAATTTTTCAGTGTAAATATTCATTTTTTTCTATTTTTATTTCAATTTTTTTTTTGTTTTCATTTTTCATCTTTAATTTTTATGTTTTTATTTATTATTATTTTATATTTTTTATTCTTATATTTCAATTTATTTCATTTTCATTTTTTTTATTTTAATGTTTTTCATTTTTATTTTATTTTTTCCTTTTTTTTCATCATTTTTTTTCATTTTCATTTTTATTTTTTTTTATTTTTAATTTTTTCATTATTTTTTCATTCTTACTTTTTTATTTCCATGTTTTTCATTTTTATTTTATTTTTTCCTTTTTTTTCATCATTTTTTTTTCATTTTCATTTTAATTTTTTATTTTTTATTTTTTTTTATTCTTATTTTTTTATTTTTATTATTTTTTTATTCCTATTTTTTTCATTTTCATGTTTTTCTATTTTTTTTCAATTTCATATTTTTCTATTCTTTTATTTTTTCCATGTTTTTTAACTTTTTTATTCTAATTTGTTCGTTATTTTTTTACCAAATACTCAACTCACTTGCTCATTTAAATATTGAACAAAATAGCTCAAATTCAGTCAAATAGGTTTGGATCAATCCCATTCCCATGGGTAGGAGGGGGGTGTGGGAGTAGAACTCACCCACCGTGCGTGAAAAAAATGAATTTGTATAGAAAAACTGGACTCTCGACTGAAAAAAATTGCGCAAACGACTCAAATATTTTCAGCACTGCAGTTTTTGATGATTAAAATCATTAATTTTTCGAAAATCAGTGGTTAAAATTGAACGTATATTTTTAGTTAGAGTCTTAAAATGCTTTTCGGTGGTTTTGATTTTTCAAGCTTATTTTCTCCATGCGTAAATTTGAAATTTTAAATGGCTGTTCATATTTTCCCAGTTTATTCTTCCCTTGTCTCTTCTCCAAATTTAGTTAAAGTTGGAAATTTTATAATTATGCAGATGTAGAAGGAATTTTAGATGTACTTTTTGACAGAAAGCATTTCATCAAATCGAAATCTATCGTCGTTTAGTTATGAAATACTCTCATCTTCGTTCTTTTTGAAGGGAGCGGAATAGGCGTACAAGGTGTTCCAGACTTACAAAATCTTTCAAAAAAATTGTTTTATATTGTACAGTATAATTTTTTGGAGTGATAATTAGTAACGACGATCAAAACTGATCTACATAGAAATAAATATCTAAAGTAACAGGCATCACTCACTTTCTATTCAAATTTATCGAGAATAAAGAAGAAAAAAACACGTTCTGGTTTTATGATTTTTTAAACACCTTGTGGTTGAGTTAGAAATTCTAGTGTGACTACTCTGGAAGCATTATTAGTATCATCGAGTTTTTTTTTTTTTTTTTTTTGGAATTTATCGTTTTTTAATATCTTTATTGATACTAAAGTCGTAAATGAACTCGATAATATTATTTGATCTGTTGTCGAAAATATACAGTTGAAAAAAAATAATAAGTATATGCGAGCAGGGGTGAGGGTGGTGTTAATAAATTTGGCAAACTTTTTTCTCCTCATTTGTAAAGTACATATATCTTCTCTTCTCTTTTACCCATCTACTTTACCATAGTATAGAAATCACGACTGTTCAGATTTTTTCGTTGCTCATTAAGGTCATTGAAATTACACGTCTCCAAAGTTCGTAATTTTTTACGGTTGACATTAAGTCAGTAGTATATGTAGATACCTAGGTAGGTAGGTATTGCAATGTAAATTTGTGATACAAATTAAACACAGGTACTTGTGACCAAAGTTACCAAGGTTCATCTTCTCTCGTGTAAAAAAAAAAAATATATATATATATATATATATGTATACATGATAAATAAAAAACATATAAAGAGAAATGAAGAGAGGCACAGAGTGAGAGAGAGAGAGACGATGTAAGAAAGATTGCAAGATACACAGTCACCCATTTCATTCAAGTGTAAGTGTACGAGCATAGTCAAGTTGACGATGATTGTTGTTGTTATGTGAGTAATATATATTCAACTCCGTATAAGTAATTTCCATCTGCAGCTTCCAAAAGTGGTAAGCGTCATTTAGGTTTATATTTTATTACAATATGAACTACTTTCTTGTTTATTCTTTTTTTTTTTTTTTTAAAACGTCATGGCCGCCGCTGTTATATATCTACCTATACCAATTGAACGTCGCGAACTGAAAGTGAAAAGAAAGCGAAATGGACACAAGACGACGCCGCGCCGAAGGAGGAAATGAGTTGAAATGTATAAAAAGTCGTGTTAATTAGATTTAATAGCGACAATAACAAATTATAAAACAAGGTAACGGACCGGTGCGGCGGGTATAAAGACTAAAGAAGCGTCTCATCGTCTCATCTTCTATGTACTGTTGTACATTGTCTGATCATTGCCAACATTATGGAGACATTTCAAGTTCAAGTTCATATTTCGATACCATATATACTCACTTTGTACGTACATATTTACTCTTGAGGTTAGGTTAGCTGGCTGGCTGACTGGCTGACTGGTCGTCGTCTATGTTCAGTTTATTCACGATGTAATGACTTTTGCTTTTCAATTGCATATTATTACCTATTTCTTTTCCTATATTTTCGTTTTAGGTTTCATTTGTCAAAATATTACGTAAAACTTGATATATATTTCGTGACTTGAATAGGCCTTATAGCTGGCATAGCTAAGCTATATCTGATAAGTCATTAGGTCGTATCGTGATTTTAGGTTTAGGTTTCGAAAATTGTTAAACAACTCGTTCAAAGTATACCTACGTACACGAGTGTAAATTGTCGTATTATACTCGTAGTACCTATACCTACATTTTAATCGTGTAAGCTTAATGTGTATAGTTTTGAAAATACTCATAATAGACGACGAGTATTTTATCAGTAGCTGGTCAGTGTACAACAAGTAGCAACTTGCCAGAAGAGGGTGGTTCGCGTATTGTAGACCTGCTTTTCTACTTCATTATAAAAACGAAAACGATACGATGCACTGTTACTACACATACATATATACGTAGTAGCTAAACTTCTATTACACATTTCTTGGCAAATTTTCAAAAAAAAAAAAAAAAAACAAAACACTCGGTTAGAATTATTTGTGTAAATTATACCCATATAGCTATGAGTAAAAAAAAAAAAAAAAAAAATGCGCAAACCAATGAAGCAATGATTTCCGTAAAACAGGGTCCACTTACACTTTTATTCTGGTTTACCATTCGTATAATGTTTCGATCTTGATAATTACATGTACATGCGATTATGGCTAACATTTTATTTATCGTACTTACATTACAATACTAAATCGGGTTAAATAACTTTATTGCAGATTCAATTCCAACCTATTCTCATGAGAGAAAAATTTAGTCTGATGGTCTACTAAAATTACAAGGACACATAAGTAAGTACATAATTTTATAATTCGAAAAGTGTATCTTTTTCGATACAGGTACGATAATTACGATAGAAATTTTATACCAACTTGCGTCACCTTTTCGTCGTTTTGCGTATAATTTTCACATTATGAAATATCAAGTGGGTGGATACTGCAGGTTTGGCTGTATGTATTTGGCTGATTATGGACTATTACCTATCCAGTGTACGAATATATATCCATATATATATATATATATATACGAGTCTCTTCGCAATATTGCTTTAAATTCCAGTTTATTGGACCGGTATTCGGTTGGCGAATGAAGTTTTTGTTAAATTAAGAAATTTTTCGATATTAATATATTCCCTTCCTCCTTTTCGTTATCGTTTACCCGTTGGTAGGTACTTTTCGTATGCGAAGAACCGAATATGTATTACAAATGGGATTCATTTTCATTCTAATCGTTCGCGTTTTCAAAATGTTTCGCTTTATTTAGAATCGTTTATATGCTCGTTATATCGAGGTTTTTAAAGGCGGAGAGGGAGCGAGATAATTTAATTGCTACTTTTGGAAGAAAAAATTCTGTGTTGATGGCATGTTCTTGAATACGTTATCAAAATGGCTGATACTTCTTGATCGGCGTATTTTTCCTAATCATAGCTTTTTTCAGCGTGTTAGATTATCGTCCAGCTCTTCAGAGTGAAAAAAAAGCAGCATCGTAAATTTCAGTCTGATTTTCGGTAGCATACAATTATGAGAATTTGGGGTAAGAAGGGTTCAATGGAGCTAAAAAGGCAAAAACTCCAAAATGCACATCTGGGGTCTTTACTGACTATACCTATATACCTAGTTTCAACTTCCTAGTCCAATTTGGAGGGAAGTTATGCGAGGAACAAACATTAAAAATTAGAAAAATCCGCCAAAAAACTGTATATTTAAAGGTGTGAGGGGGTGCAACGGGGTGCAACGGGGCTGAAAAAATCGACACCTCGAAAAGAAATACGTAGGATCCCTACTGAATGTACATACCTAATTTCAACTTGCTAGCTCGATTTGGAGAGGAGTTATCAAAAAACGAGAAAAAACTACCAAAAAAATGAATTTTGGGAGCTTTGAGGGGATGTAATGTGGCTGAAAAGTTCAGATCTCCGAAACGCACATGTAGGGTGCCTACTTAATGTACATACCAAATTTCAGCTTTTTAGCTCTATTTGGAGGCGTCTTATGGGAGGAATACACTCAAAAAACTCAAAAAATGAGAAAACCTGACCAAAAAACCACATTTTTGGGACTATGAGGAGGTACAATAGAGCTGAAAAGTTGGGACCGCCGAAACGCGCATTTAGCGCCCTTACTCAATGTACTTACCAAATTTCAACTTCCTAGCTGATTTTGTTGGGAAGATAGGGGAGGAGTAGCCCTTTTCCAAAGTCAAAAAGGGGAGAAACCTTGTATCTCCCCTCTTAACTGTGACCTGGGAGGTTGATTTTTGGATATGTTATGCAACTTTGGATTTTCTATCGATTGGCTCAAAAAATCATAAATTTTTGCGTTTTTGGCTCATCACACTCTCCTCCCCAAAATATAGCTCTAGTGAATTTTGACCCGAGGTCATCGCCATTGACCAAATTGGAACGATTTTGGTCCGTATCGAGCAAAGTAAATGATTTTAATGTTTGGCGGAAAAAAATAAAAATCTGACGTGGCCGAAAATTATCTTAATGATCTTCTACGACCTGAAAACGGATTTTGTTGGGATCCCCCTCCCCTCCCCAACCACCGTTGGTCGATAGACCGTAATAGCCTGATTTTTATTGACAATATGACCTAGAAAATCAGGTTAAAAATTTCATGTATCGTGATAGCTTAATTACTTACTTTTTACTAACTGAAAATTAGAAAATATTGTTCATCTCATGTTCATAGTGAATTTTTTTTTGAAAATTTTTCGAGGACTTATTGGCTTTGTCTGATATTCCGTAAGTACCATATTGCAAGATAATCAATCTATTGCGAACTATTGACCTATTGCTGATTTGGGGCGAGAAGGAAGTATCATTAAAATTCGTTTGCGAGTCCTAGTAGATCTTTATGACCACTTTTGGACGTATAAGATATTTATTTCATTTATTTATATTTTCTCAGCGAATTCTGAAATCATTTACTCGACTCCATGCCGACCCAAAATTGTTTAAAATCAGCCATTGGGTTTTAAAATGTAGGACGATTAAATTTATATGAGTGGGAATGACTTCGGGTCAAAATTCAGTAATATCCAATTTTGGGGGGTTGGTTTGCCGAAGGTCAAAAATTGCAAAAATTGTTCTTTCTTAACATAATTATTGATAAAGAATCAAAAATTGTATAACATTTTCAAAAATCAGTCTTCTACGTCAATTGGGAAGGGAGATGTAAGTGGTTTTCCCCCTTTTGTGCTTGAAAAAAGGTGGTTCCCTTGTATAAATCCTTACTAAATTATACAATAGGGCTGAAATTTGGTATGTAGCTTTAGTTGAGGTTTTAGGTGTACCTTTTTATTGTGCAGATTCAGACGTGAAAAGGTGGTTTTTGTTAGGTTTGGTTATGTTATTTTCGCTCACATACATCTCCCCACTAAATTAAGTTGGAGAGTTGAAATTTAGCGTATAGCTTTAGTAGGACGAAGAGTACTATGCCAAATTTCAACCTCCTAGCTCAATGAGGAGGGGAGAGGGAATGGGACAGCCTTTCCTCAAGGTCATGAAAAGCCTCTCCCCCCCCCATCTCTCGTATTAATCAATCTGAGGAGGTTAATTTTTTGATACGCTATACAACTTTTGATTCTTTTATCGAACAAAACAGTTTTTTCTTTTCTACCACCTCAGCACCCCCTCTCCCAAATTTGGACATAGATGAATTTTTAACCCGAGTTTATTCCACCTCGAAAATATCAAATTTGCGACCAATCTAAGCCTACTTCCCAAATTTGATCAATTTTGGTCGGTATTGAGTTGAGCAAACGATTTTAGTGTTTGGTAAAAAAATTTAAAAATAAAATCAGAAATGAAAATAAAAAAGATAAGAATAAAAAAAGTAAAAATAATAAAATTTAAAAAAATTACAATAAAAAATTGAATTAAAAAAATTAAAATTAAAATTTTAAAGATAAGAATAAAAAAAATAAAGATAAAAAGATAGGAATAACAAAATAAGAATAATAAAAATTTTAAAAATTAAAATTAAAAAGATCAGAATAAAAAAATAAAAAAAAATAAAAATAAAAGAATTCCAATAATGAAATTGAAAAGAATAAAAATAAAAAAAATATCAGACATGAAATTCAGCATTTAGAGCTTAGAAATATGTTAAAATGCGCATTTTTTGACCCTCAACCCTCAAAATTTTGTAAAATTTTTCACCCTCGCAATTTACCCTGAATCCGCTGTTTCCCCTGCTCAGAAGTCGATAATTGTTACGCCACTGGATCTTCCCAACGATTCCCGTACAAATCTGGGAATCGCCAAATTGCACACTCAAAACTACTCTCGTCGACTATTGGTACCTTTTTTTTTGGGCAACACAATTTTAACATTCGTTATTTCATCTCTGTCAGGAAGCTAATCGAATATTTTTTAAATTCATGTCCGGTAAATTAATTAGGTCAAAATTGAAATGATCTTCGATAAAAAATCAAAAGTCCTGCGCAATAATTTGTATGAAAATGCTAATTTCGTAGAGAAATAGAGAAGAAGAAAAAAATCGTATTTTTCAACTTTCTGTAAATATTTGAAAATATTCCTACGTTGATTATGGAATAATTGTTTACATTTGGCCAGGATTTTAGTTCAATTAAGTCACACATTATGATTGACATTCAATTTAATACCACTACCTGCATTTTATTCGCAATTTTTCAGAACAGCCTATTACATCAGTCAACATTTATTTCAATATATTATATAATTTATACAATGACGAAAAAAAAAAAAAAAAAATATACGCGATTACTTAAAATTTCCTTCAACTCGCACATACTTACAAGAAAAATGTAAATGCACCACGAAGGGCATTTTTTTTTTTTTATTTGTGGACAATAGTATATTTTTCTTCATACTTGTATTCTCCAATCTGCACCCAGTTATATGAATTTAATACGAGCGACGCTTCGTTGAGTATAAATAATTGAAATGGAATAATTTCTCAAATATGTCGGAAGAGTTGTCGAGTAGTTGAAAAAGTAAAAAAAAAAAAAAATTACACATCCGATGTTTTAACCGACATGTGGACGTAATTTTAAAATTTCTGGTTATTCTGGTTGTTGAACATCGCTACTGTGTAAATATATAGAAGTTCACTATGTGTGTGTAGTAACTGGAATATCTGTGTTAGTCCTTGACACGGTTATGTCTTTGATTAACAAGTTCATAAGATGTATTGAAACAAAAGAGCAAATGAAACGGTTTAAATTAATTACTTCAATACCGCTAATTAATTATTGGTGGTGGTTTTCTTTGGACATCACAGCCTTGTTTGAAAGGACATAAAGGACCTGCGGAAAATACGAATTTATCCGTAATACCTACATTATCTGTCGATGTTGGTATATTTTTTATGGAAACGTTTTATTTACCTACCTACCTACCTACCTACCTACCTATGTCTATGTATACTAATTGATTTATGGTATTACGATCTTGTTATTATATACTTAGTATGATTGATATGGGTACAGGTAGCCAGGTACACAGGTAAAAAAAAAAAAAATAAAAAAATAAGTTAGTATCCGCATATACGTATAAACAAGTATGCAAATAATGTCGATGATAATTTGTTCAAGTTCATGAACTTTAGCTAACTTTTATCTCGTATATTTGATTAGTTGATTAATACTACATTTCAATCGAGAAAATTTTTACATTTCCGAAACATATCTACGGAATTTATTATTATGTATGCTGCTTTTACTTTCATCTACCAAAATAACCAAAGTTGAATTAAAAACTAATTTTTCTCGTGGTAAAAAATGAAATTGGTTTTCAAATTGTGTGGTAGATATTTATTATTCGCATCGTATTACGATATTACGTAAAATTCATACCGAATTATGGTATATTACATTTAGTCATCATTTATCACGAAAATTACGTACGACGAGACAGAGGTATAATTTGATGTGTGTGTGTGTGTGTGTGTTTTTCGAAATTTTAAGATGATATTAAGTTTTTTTTTTAATGTTTTTGTCTGCCTACAGCACATGATGATGTATGTACTGATAAGGACGCATATATACGTCATGGTACTTGATTAATCCATCGCTTTCTTAGCAATTTTCTCTGATGCACTGCGGCTGTTTTATAGTCTTATTTTGTGGAGTTGCGTTGCGTAGTATTCTACATTATGGAAATATTACGGAAGTTGTTCCGGAATACGATTCATTAATATAAAGATCCCATTAGACCTGAGTATTATTTTATACGTTGTCGATCCGTCTGAATGAAATTTTTCAGTGCGTAAGTCCATTAGTACCTCTAAAGGTGTACTTTTGTTTTATTGATATCTGATCTTATAAAAGACGAACTGATAATATGCTTATTACTATAGTCACACAGGGAAATTCGTTCGATTTAAATGTTAAAAGAAATTTTACGAATTTTTAAATCAGGATAGTCGTAAACGGTCAAAAATGAGCTGCTATGCGATCTGAATGCGAAGAAAATTTTATAATTGATTACTGTTGTTAGATGTCCAAAGAATAAATTTTCCTTGGGTGCCTATTTTTTTGAACCTTCCTTCCCCGAGGATCCATCCATTTTCCTGAAATACATCCGTATCTCCTTACATAGGGCCAGTATCGAAAAAATTCTCAAATAAAATTTTTAGCTTGAAAAGTTGGGAATATTTCGAGTTATTTGCAAAATTTCGATCAGACCACTCCATCGCCTCTTATTTCACTGTTCTCAGTCGTCCGAAGAATAAATTTAGCTTAGGTGCCAATTCTTTCGAACTACTCTCCCTCGTGGACCCATCCTTCGTTCTGAAATACACCCCTATCTCTTTACACATGACCAGTATCGAAAAAATTCTCAAATAAAATTTTTAGCTTGAAAAGTTGGGAATATTTCGAGTTATTTGCAAAATTTCGATCAGACTACTCCATCGCCCCTTATTTCACTGTTCTCAGTTGCCTAAACGACAAATTTAGCTTGAATGCCAATTCTTTCGAACCACTCTCCCTCGTGGACCCATCCTGCTTTCTGAAAAACACCCCTATCTCCTCACATATGGCCAGTATCGAAAAATTTTTCAAATAAAATTTTCAGCTTGCACGAATATTTCGAGTTATGTGCAAAATTGCGATCAGACCATTTTCGCATCCCCTATTTTACGAAAAATGTCCGTCAAAATGACCCCAAAAATTGATTATTTCTATTTTGCATGAAAATTAACTGACTTACGATCTTACTGGATGGAATAAAAGTGGTTCAGAATCACATATGCTCGAAATTTAGCAGTTTTTAATCCCTATCAGCGTTGTAACCCCCCCCCCCCCCCCCCCCCCC
>FIZR01025289.1:0-24500 GCA_900060175.1 Ferrisia virgata | reverse complement strand
TTTTTAACTTATTTTGATAGGGGCCCTTTAAAATGTCCTTCAATTCCCAAAATTTCTTCCATCCAATGGCTATTCTTCGGTTAATTTCTTTGTTAATTCGGTTATCAAAAGAGATTAACTGTCCCAGATAAATAGTTTCAGATATATTTTCGATTTTCTTCCCTTCTATTACAATTTGTGGGTTGTGATCGCCGGACATTATTTTCGTTTTATTCCAATTCATTTGTAGCCCTGCCTCTTTTCCCATATCGTTCAATTCCTGTAACATTTCGTTTAGTTCCCCCAAATTTTTTGCTATTATTATAATGTCATCTGCGAATCTTAAATTATTCAGATATTCTCCATTAATTTTTATCCTTTTCCCCTCCCACCTTAATTTTCTAAAAATTTCTTCCAAAGCGCATATGAAAAGGATTGGTGAAAGTGGATCCCTTTGTTTTACCCTTTTTTTGATTTGGAACAGCTTCGCTTCTTTATCAGTTATTATTCTCGCTTCCAAATTTGTATACATTTCTTTAATGAGGTGAATCCAAATTTCTGAGAGCTTTTAGCATAAAGTTATGTTTTAAAGAGTCGAAGGCTTTTGAATAATCAACAAAGGCAAGGTGGAGGGGGATTTGATATTCGCATGCTTTCTCAATTAGCTGGTTCACTGTAAATAAGTGATCTGTTGTTGAGAAGCCTCCCCTAAAGCCCGCCTGCTCTCTAGGTTGCTGCCCGTTTAAAGTTTTAGATATTCTATTGACAATTAGTTTGGAAAAGATTTTTGAGAGGGTAGCACTTAAGCTAATTGGTCTATAGTTTTCGATATTGTGACGATCTCCCTTTTTATGAAGTAGAATAATGTTTGATTGTTTCCATGCTTGAGGGATTTTCATTTCCTTCAGAATTTTATTACATAACGTTAATATTACTTTTATTAATATTTCCCCTCCATATTTTATCTGTTCGTTTTTAATTCCATCCTCCCCAGCTGCTTTGTTACTTTTCAATTTTTTTATGATTTCAGCTATCTCTTTTTCTAGAAATTCTGGTTCGGGGGTACCATCAAATTTTTCATTTCTGTTGTTAAGAATTTGATCGTCGTATAATTTTGCGTAATAATTGGTGGTTATTTTATTTATTCCCATTCTATTGTATTCCCTCTTCCCTTGTTCATTTACCAGATAGGTTGCAAGTTCGATTTGCGATTACTTTTCTTCTATCATTTATTACCTATTTTTAGTTTGATTTTTCGTTGGAAAAGTTGGCTGTTGCACCATGTCGACGTATACGATACACTATCTGCTTTATTACTTTAAAAAGTCTTATTTCTAGTATTTTTAATATACACTGGGAGCCCAAGTAATGTTAGATCCTCTTCTCGTTATCGGAAATCTAAATTTTTTTGCAACCAAAAAATTCTTCGTTTCTATTGCTTTGAAAAATTTACTGAAAATCACGAAAAAACATGAAAATCTGTCCGAGGCAATTTTCATGTTTTTGGGAAAAATTGGCGAGTTTTTGATCAAAAACTTCGATCAAAAATGTTTTCTTTTCTGTTCACCCCATTCAGCCATTTGATTTGATTTTTTAATTTTTTAATTCTATATTTTTTTAATTTTTCTATACAGTTTATTTACTGTTACAAGAGTTAGTTTCACGTTATTTGACGTCTGTAGCTAATTTAATTAATTTTTTTAATTTTTTAATTTGTAATTAATTAGCCTGATTTTCTAGGTCATATTGTCAGCGAAAACCAGGCTAATACAGTCTATCGACTAACGGTAATTAGGGAGGTAGGAATACAAACAAAATCCGTTTAGGGGTCCTACAAAACCATTAAGAAAATTGTTGGCCATTTCAAATATTTATTTTTATTTTATTTTAACGTGAAAAATTAATCAAAAATCATGAAGAAATCTTGAAAATTGGAGAAAATTGACCTAAAGTATGAAAATAATTGCTAAACATAATCGAACATTAGATAAAAATTTGAAAAAAATTTTCAAAACGCGCTAGAAATTGATCAAAAATATATAAGGTGGAAGGACGACATCGTCAATTTCGTGCAAAATATAAATTACGAGAGCATAGCTAGAGATAGGGTGGAATGGCAGAGAGTGAAGGAGGCCTATGCCCAAAATTTGGGCCCGACGTCAAATAAGAAACTATATGTAAATTATATTCAAGTTGTAACTATAATTTTAAGTCTGTAAAGGCTATAATTTAATAATAATAATAATAATAAAAAGAAGAAAAGTAATCGCAAATCGTTTCAGTGAAAAAATGTACATTCAGTTTTTTCAAAAATATACGTTTTTAAATTTTGGAAAAATTACGACCGTTTTTTTTTACTACGAATAATTTGTGAAATTTTCCAATACCCTTCGATCAGGTTTGTCATCATCTTAGTGCTTGGTACATACTACATAGGCCTAGTACACCATCGAAAGGTATCTATGTATTGGAAAAACGTATCGATTTAAAGCTGTCAATTGAGACAACAACATAACATTGCAGCGGGCACGAATAAGGTAGAACAGGTGTGAATATGCGAATACAAACCATAGCGCACTCCTACATCACACCGCGACTAATATCTTCTCGGTCATGGAATTCCGTTACATACGCGCGCGAGTCGTCAATAATAAAATACACACTGATAGTTGATATACGAAAAATACAGATAGAATGAGATAGAGAAACAAAATCACTCATATACGACGAGTGAGGAAAGAGAAAAGGGCACACCGAAGACAATAGGTAAATAATATAGCACGCAATATCTTCACACTAAAGGTAGTAGTAGTAAGTCTAGGTACTAGGTATAGGCACATCTAGGTACGTATAGGAATAATTTAACGTACTTGCAGATAGGCTGACCGTTATGGAAACTGCATTCTCCTCTATGGTTACAATGTGCAGCATTGCACGTTTCACAGGTACGCCCACTACGATGATTATCACCCGCCCAAGGATCACGATATCCTTCGGGACATGTACAATGAAATGATCCGAAAACATTTGTGCATTTTCCAGCCGAATGGCAATCGTTTAGTTCTACGTTGGTGCATTCGTCCACATCTACGCCGATAATAATTACATATAAATTAAGGTAAATACAAGAAAAAAAGGTTTGAAAATATGATATGGTAGCAGCTCCGGCGGTATCGTATCGACTCGACTCGACGCGACGTAGCGGGTAATTTTTTATTTTTACTCGACTAACGAGCCATTACGGCAGCTACCTGCGAGTATTTTCAAACCATAAGTATCGTAATTTTATGTGGAGCATAATTTTTTCATCATCGTCAACGTCGAGTCGCTCGTTTTGGTGCGGTGCATTACATATTAAGTATACTACTTATTATTTTAGGTACCGTGTATCTGAGAAACAACACCGCTCGGCGAATCTACCCATAAGGCGCTGGCTCCGACGTTGTTACTACGTCGCTGAATGACGCCCATTAAATGTTTCTGCAAGTCTTGTTTCACCAATGTTCTCAGTGTTTCTTGACTTTCGGCTAATTGCACGGTCATGTTTACGAATACCGGCGAGGCTATGTTGCTATTTCGAGACGTATACATGTTGTTCACTCTGGCACCCATAAATAGATCCGAAAACGGTGTCATCGATAGGGCCGAATCGATCTGCGAACAAAAATATAAACGTGAATTTTATACGTATATTGTCGACAACGTTCTCATCTGGATTCTCGATGTACTGTTCAAGGTAACGAGGAGCAGCGAGTCAATTTATTCATTTTTTTTTTCACTTTAACTAGATCTCTTCATTGAACAGCTATGGGTCACTCCATAGCAGTTGAAGAACGTACCCAGGTAAGAAGAGTGAATCGGCCCCTGGCTGGAATTTTCAAACTAGCCAGTGAAAGTTGGTCCCTACGGTCTGAAAACGACCTTCGAAAATGCGAAAAACCATCCTGTTTATTCATTTCGTCAGTTTAAACTGGTTTATTTTTTTAAAATTATTTTTGGTTACTTTTTTCTCCAAAAACATCGTTGGACGATTACAAATCTCAAAGCACTCGCACAAAAAACTTGACCTTAAATTCGCGTTCAGCGGGTCAAATTACCTCGATCGAAGCCTCATTAGCGAACATTTTACTCAAATTTTATTAAAGCTATTTTTATCTTGATTTTTCAAAATTTACCATTGATACAACTTTTGAAAAAAAAAAAAAATCGAAAATATAAAATTTACGTAGCCGAAAAACGTGAAAAAAGAGTTTTGACTCCTCACTTCACCACAGACTTTTCATATGAAATAATTTAGTTGGGCAAAACTTATATTTCGAGCTCATTAAAGGGGCAACAGGAAGGACCAGTAGAGCTGTAGAAGGGCAATTTCTTTACCAGCGACTTTTCAGACTTTACCAACTAACTTGTATTAGATAGTTCAAAAATTCCAGCTGGAAGTCGATTCACCATTCTTAACTGATCTTGCTGTTTAAAAATCACACTTTTCAAACTTTAGGGTCCAAAAATTAGCGGTATAAAAGTAGTATTGATATTTCAAGTAAAATATTTATTATCAGCATAAAATTTTAATGCTTTTTGATACGTCGCTCACAATTTTACAAGAAAGTCAATTAGGAGGGGGGGGGCACGGCTGCACAAGAAACATTTGAAAAGGGGATGTGAGGCAGGAAGATTTTTAAGAATTTTAGATGCGTTTAATATTGCAACTTCACGAGTGCAATGAGCAAAAAAACCCTCCCTAATCATTTTGTCTAGAAATATTGTTATATGAAATCTCATAGATTTCCAAGACGGAGGGGGGGGGATTTTAAATTGACCTTTTTTTTAATAGGGTGTCGAAATAGAGGTAATGTGATCTTGTGATCTTGAATTTAACACTTATAAGACCCAAAATCTCACAAGATCTCAAAGGGTGGGAGGGGGGGGGGGTAAAAATTCAAAATTGAGAATATTATCAAGCGTGGTGTCGTAGTTTGTATAGGTAATCCGAACTCGCGATATTCAATTTAACACTGCTAATAAGCATACTTCAGCAATTACGAACCCCCCTCCCCCCTCCAACTGAATTAACAGACCGAGATTTAGACATATAAATTTAATGATTCGGACATCCTTTTTCGGAACTTCAACTTTTTAACCGCTTTGTAGCTCTTGTTGGATTTCTTCATGTTTTATTCGTGGTTTATCTATACACAAAATTGAGCTGAAGAGAGGGGGAGGGAGAAGGGGCATTATCGATATAAAACATGAGTCAAACTCATACGAAAATGCGTAGATGTGTATGGGAAATGGTATTCTTGAGTTTTGAATAATTAATGAATGCAAGCCATAGGCACATTTAAAAAATCCTAGCAGGGAGGAAGCTCACCCAGATGTTGAATTCAGGCTCTGCGAGCTAGTCGCCAGCTGTAAAGCTAAAATCCTAAGATATCATAAGTTTTATTTTTTCAAGGTTAAAGTCAATTAAGCTTCATCCTGCAATAGCCAAAAGTCAAAGCATAAATTTCATTTTTTTCAACTTTTTTTGGCCTTTTCATTTTTTGAATTCTTAAAACTTCGATTGATTTATCAGCTTTTCATTTATAATTGTGAAAATTCAATTTAAATTAAATTGTCCGAACTGCACAAAGAACTTGAAGTAGGTAAAAATAAAAAGTGGATAGCTTGAAGCCGAAAGCTAAAAAGCTGAAACCAAAACCCCATAGCTAAGAGTTATCTTTAAGATAGCCGTAAACACCTACAAAGAAGCTTAAAGCTGAAAGTCAAGTTTCAAATTCTGTAATCAGTAGTTCGAAGCCGAAAGCAAAGCTTCATTTTTTGGCTTGTAGCCCTTGGTTAAATTAGCCCACTTCCATCCCTCCAGAAAGATTTTCTGTGCATGCGGAATTTCTTACAAAGAACTAGAAATCTTTTGAAATCCTTTTAAACTTTGAGGAAATGTGTAAAGCATCTTAAAAATTAATAGAAATTTTTAAATTGCAATGAAATTTATATTTCATTCTGCTATAAACCTTTTTTTTTCTCTCATTAAGTCTACAAAGTTGAAACTTCAAGAAATACACCTATTTTTCATTTGGAATTTTTTTTCCAATTTTCAAAATTTTCTCCTCGCATCACTTTCTGCATCGATATATGTTGCCTACTTCAAATGGAACTAAAAATTAGACATGCGACACCCCCCCACCCCACCCCATCTCAAAAAAAATTATCAACTTGCTCAAATATAAACCTAAATTTACTGGTAAACTTTTTCCAATTTTTTGCTTTGTAGCGCTGGGAGCGGAGCTCTCTCCCCCCCCCCTTCCTGGAAAAACACCAAACTCCATCTATGATACAACTTATCATCGTTACTTGTTGCTTCCTTCTGAAAAAAATTATCCAAAAATCCCTTTTTAATTTTTAGATACAATTTTTGTTAAAATTTTGAGAAGTACTTTTTTTCACAGTGAAAAATCCTATTTTTACGAAATTTTTTTCTCGCTTCGCTCGGACATGTTTCCTTTTTATACTTGGACGTCAGGTATGGAAAAACTGCATTTCTAATATCATACCTAACCAATCAATCTACAAAAATTTGAACCCTCCACCACCCTTGAAAAATTCCAGTAGTACCATTTATCGTAGTTGAATATTTTTGATAAGTTTTAGCTCTAAAATAATCAGAAAATTATAACTACCTGCAGCAAGATTTCATGGTAAAATATGTAATTTTGTGGAATGGGGAGGGGGAGGGTAATTCATATCAGTGGTAGGGGTACGGGTAGATACTGGAGTGAGTTCGAAAGGCACATCTAGAACCCCAACTAAATGGACATGCCAAATTTCAAACCCCTCGCCCGCTCAGGTTGGTGGGAGATGTGCGAAACGATCTTTTTTTAGAATTGAAAATCAGAAAACTCTCTTTACCTTTCCATTTAATCGACGTGAGGTAGAGGGGGATTTTGTTTAAAAATGTAATCGAAGCTAGGTATTTCAAAAATTGGGAAAAAGTTTGTAACTTTTCAATAAATTTTGAGGTCAATTTTGTAAATTTTTTTTTTGCATTTTGTTCGCATTAAACTGGACCTCCTTTTCCTCTTTCCATCTTCAATGGATTTCCCTCGTTTAAACTAGGAAATATGAATGATTGATCAGTTCAGAAATCGAAATTCCGAAATGGCGGAGAAAAAGAAAGAGGAAGTAGAGTGGAAGTCCAATAAAATTTTTAGCATAATAGGTAGGCATAGGCATAGATATATTTCATATACTTACAGCTTTGCCCGCTTCGTACTCCAGTTGTTGATATTCGGCCGTATCATTTTCAGCATATTTTTCACTCCACGATAAATGTTGATCGTACATACGATCTACTCTTAGAGATAAAAATAAAGAGACCACACCTAAACAGAGATATAATAAAGTTAACCATTAGAAATTATAGGATCAAAAATACGTTGAAGAAAATATTTCCGACTCTGGCCGACTGGCCTAATCCGTTCGTATCCGGCCATATTAAAATGAAGCAAATAGATATATCTAAGTTAGATACTTACGATGGCAAGGCTCTCTATGTTTTCTTCTCGTATATCCAGGACGACAATGGCACGACGACACTCCTACTTCAGTGAGACATCTCTCGTGCTGGGCAGCATCGCAAGTCGAATCATCTCCAACGATGCACGTATCTATTCGCACAGGAGGATGAGTAGGCTTCCTCCATACTGGCGCAGGAGGCTTGGTAGGAACTGTTTTCGAAGTCGAAACATTGGCCGGCGAATACGACGAGCTGTTGAAAAGTACAAATCAAATAATCATCGTGGTACATCGTACAGAGAGAGAGAGAAAAAAAATACGAAACGAATAAAAATTTCGTTTAAATTGATGGCAAAGCGTCTTCATCGCGTCGTATTTCCTGCGCAATTTATATCAAACCGTGGGCCATTATTTATCCGACATTTTCGTCAATAATTAAACATCGTGTCGTCTTTTTGCCAAATGATTGAGCATTCTCGTTATGAAAGTATTGGTATTCGAGTAAAACGGAAATCGAACTTTTATCCAATAAATCGCAATTCGCAATCGATACGTTTACTTACCCGGCAGGAGTCGAAGGGTAATTTTTCACCAACGTGGGTGAAATTTGCCCAGTGATAGCAGATGTGCTGTCGAATAAATTTAAATACGTTCTTTTTCCATCGATCGATACGAAATTTTGACCTGCTTGAGGATTGGTAATAACGTCGTTTTGACCACCGTCTACTTGAGCTGCGTCGATATCTACTAGGAAATTATTACCATTTGATCAATGAGCAGTATTTACTTATATTTTGGCGACTACCGCGGTGCATTTTATTTCTAAACTACCTGGGAATACGTAAGGATGTCCAGATTTCGATGAGTTGTCAGTTGCTCCTTGTATAACTGATACAGTTATATCGAACGAATCTCTATTTTGGGATGCTTTAGCCGGAGGAGATGTAATAATTGGAGGAGGTCTTCGATGAGCTCCCGGTTTATATTCTGGGTCATCCAATACAATACCAGGTCGCGGGAAATATCCACCTCCATCTGTAACACATCGATGATAGGCGAACGATTAAATAAATCCTCTACACATGAGCCTAACTATACAAACGTTTACTTTTCATAATATCTACTCCCACGTACAATGTTTCCGACTACTTCCAATTATCGGCGAAAAAAAATTAATCGTATTACTGTTTCTTGTTTCGATCCCGAAAACGACGAGAGAAAAAAAAAACAATAACACGTAAATAGCTCTTATAAGGTGAAACTGCCAGCAAGTCGAGTTAATAACTCGTAATTAACTATTAACTTTATTGTGTTCTGAAATTAAAAAATCGTTCGCTCGACGAACGAGCTAGCTATTCGTCGTTTGACAATCTCTTTTTCTCTTTCTTTCTTTCTTTCATTTTTTTTTTTTTTTTACCAACTTTTATTTATTTCACCGAAGTATAGGTAGGCTAAGGACACTATCAAGTATTTGGCATCCTCTCTCACGTAAAATGCGAACTGCGTACGACGAGTGGGTATCAAGTCAATTATTTTTATGCAGGAAGCGTGTCCTTTTCTGAAGATTTTATCGACGCGTATTTTTATTATCATTTTCTTACTTCAGTTCTAGTTTACGCTCCACGTAAATCTTTAATAAATGAGATTAGGTTAAATGAAATTAAAAATAATGGAATGCCGTTTATAATAATTATTACCCTGATTTTTTTTTTTTTTTTAATATGGTATCGACCATTTATTAACTAAACTTAGTAAGTAGAATTATTTAACTATCCAACTTGTTGGACGTATACATTGTGAATAGCAATGACTACGTCACGGTACTGTCCACAGTCTACACATGTTTCCAATTCAATCACTTTTCCAAATTTTATTTTCAGGATGGGAGGTGGAGGAAGTTGAAGAAAGAATGAAAAGAATTAAATTTGAAATTTTTGTGAACTTGTAATAAACCTAAAACAGTAATGTATTTGCCTTAGATAAGACTTTGATTATCTATAAAATTCCAATTTTGATTCTTAGGAAAATTTTCAAAATTTGAGAAACTATTTCTGAATAACGAGAATTCAATACATCTGCTATACTATGCTAAAGCCTTCGACTGCGTGAACTGGAAAACAATGCACAAGATCAGTGGTGTGGCGTCCATGTAAGCAATGTAAGTAATGCTTACACTTCTAAACCCCGGAAAAAAATTACTGCTAATATTTATAAATTCAAAAATGTAAAACTGACTGTAAATTTAAAAATCTAAAAAAAAAAACTGTAAAAGGCTACTAATATAATTATAATTCGTCTGTTCATTCTATTTGTGGAGTAAGCAATAGACATCTTGCTTACAACGCGGGATAACAAACATTGCCCCTACTATTATATCTTACGCAATTGTAGATACTGGTAGGTGTTGGTGGGGATGAGAGTGGGAATGCGCTAAGTGGTGGAAACAGGTTCGTGTAAGTATTAGTCGAATTGCTAATGTACTAATAAATGGTTCAATGTTGCACTATGATTGAGTTGAAATTTCAATTAAAAAATCTTCAATATTTATATTGTTTACAGTTAATTTTATCTCACGCCACTCCACTGCACAAGTTACTGAAAGAAATACGTGTTCCTGCTCACATTGTGGAACTGGTAAAATTGGTGTACGAATTCAACTCAATGCTGGTGAAGAATCTAGTACCTTTCGGGCAAAGAGAGGAGTGAGATAAGGATGCACAATGTCTCGCTTGCTCTTTAATATATATGACGAATACATCACGCAACCAGCACTCGAAGACTGGAATAGAGGAGTTTTAAGGTGCGCCAGAAGAACTCCAAGTCTCAGATATGCAGACAACACTACCCTGGTTGCAGCAGATGAAGAGGAGTTGTTGGAGCCAATCAATCGAGTGAAAGCAGTAACCGAAGTACTAGGACCTTGCATCTACACTTCAAAGACCAAAGTTATGGTTATTGATCGTGCTGGATGTACTTGGACTCTACTGTAGAGGCCAATGGTAGATCTTTGGCAGAATCAGCAATGACTAAACTACAGAATGTCACATGTAACCGGAAGATATCCAAGGGAACAAGGAAGAGGCTAATCATTACCATTGTGTTCCCTGTCTTTTTGTATCGATACTCTTAATACTGAATCGATATGCCCAATTCCAACCATTGAATCAATTTAAAAAATAGAAAACATCACCCAAAAATAATAGGCATACTTTTTTTAGGCTTTAAAGGGGCGCAAAGTGATAGAAAAGTTGAAACCCTCCAACGAGGCATTTGCTTCATCAATCAAATCAATATGATAAATTTTAGCCCAATATTTCAGATGAACCCTACATTTCCCTTCTTAATGGCCCATTCCAACTAAGCACTCCTTTTCAGTAGCACAACTATTTCCGTTTGAGCAAGAGCTGGAGAGGGGGGGATTTGCCAAGAATTTATCCGAAAAGGAAAAGCATGCATCAACTTGCGATGTTTTTTGAGGCTGATTTTCATGAATTTAGAAGATATTCGAACCACATTTTCGGGACTATGAGTGGGTGCAACGTGATTGAAAAGTCGAGACTCCACAAGAAGCACATCTAAGGCCCCTACTAATTGTACATACTAAATTTCAGCTTCCTAGCTCAATTTGGAGCGAAATTATGCGAGGAACAAACTCAACAAATATGAAAAATCGACCAAAAAACCACAACTTCGGGGCTGTGAAGAGGTGCAATGAAGCTAAAGACTCCCAGAAGGCACATCTACGGCTCCTATCAAGCGCACATACTAAGTTTCAACTTCCTAGCTCAATTTGGTGGGGATATAGGGAGGAACAGCCCTTTTTTGGGTCAGGAAAGAGGGAAACTCTCATATCTCCCCTCCTAATTAATCTAGAAGACTGATTTTTGGATATGTTATGCAACTTTAGATTCTCTGTCGATTGACTCAAAACAGAAAAACTTTGCGTTTTTGGCCCCTCAGCATCTCCTCCTCTAAATTGTGACATGATTGAATTTTTATTTATGATCATTTCTACTCACATATATCTAATCCGCTGCCAAACTGCGCTGATTGACCGAAATGGAGCGATTTTGGTCAGTATCGAGCAGAGTTTTTAATGTTAGAGAAAAAAATTAATAAATAAATAGATATCTGACATGGCTAAAAATTGTCTTAATGGTCTTCTAGAATCCCAAAACGGATTTTTTTGATATCTCCCCTCATTCGCCGAAGATCGATAGACTGTACGAGCCTGGTTTTCATTAACAATATGACATAGAAAATCAGGTTAAAAATGAGCATATTAACATGTTTCAAAGCTGAATTTTACTGGTTTTTTTTACACATTTTTAGGTAATAAAATTCGTTTATAGTAGTGGGGGGGGAGTTTAGTTGTACACTCCCCTCCTCATAGTAACGTCATTGCCTCTCGTACACCTCTTTCTGCGTGAATAGTGAATCTCTGTAGTTTTTTATAATTAGTCTAAAACAGTAAAGAGAAAAATAGCATAACAACACAGCCTCAAAGAAAGGAGAGGGGGTTGCTAAAAATGTTTTCGAAAATTAAAATATTTATAGCCCACTTACAAATCATACCCAATGATAACATTCCCATGACCAAAGAATATCATTTGGACTTGATACAAATTAATTTCCACTGTTATATTATTTAATATTTAACATTGAAAATTGCGTCCGTATTAAATAGTTGACATGTAAGAAACGCAGGTACGAGATATAACTGGTTTTTCATTTGGCTCAGTTCAATAACACCCCGGCAGACGCTATAATATTACGTGTTGCGAATTCCCATGTATCATATGTGAGAATCTAATCGTCCGTATCGGAAAGGTTGATTTAGTGTATCGCTCAACAATAATAGAAGTGCGATAACAAAAACATTATTATTACTTAAAGATATGAAATCGTGATCGAGAACAGTTTGATGAAACATACCAATAAAATACCTTTTCAGAAGGCTTTTGTACGTGGTAAAAAGAATTTTTAGCTTTTTTACTCATCTAGTCGACATCGAGTATGCATTGTATTCGATTATTACTCGGGTATCGATTGATGTGCAATGTGAACCCAGCACAGACTACTAACGTAAGGTTTGTGCGAATACGATTGAGAGGTCGTGGAAATGGGTGTGTGAAAACTCTTTAGATAAAGATATGATAGATTGATTGCTAGATGAGAAAAAAAAATCAAGAATGATGAAGAATAGAAGGAAGGAGGGAAAATGCAAGATTGAAAATATGTGCTTCGAGAAAGAATCACGAAACAGCGCTGATATACTGTATGAACCAATCCGATCATCGATGAGATGGCTAGGATGAGAAGAGAAGTGGAAGGTTTATAATTTTCCACCAGTATTTAAGATGGTTATGTAAGGAGACTCTTGAGTTTATTGACTCTATGGTTCTGAATAGGAAAAAATGATTCAGAGTAGGAATTTGCCAAATAAGAACTTTTCTTCAATTTTTAGCATGATTTTCTCTGCCATATTGCTGACTATTTACGATGCATGCGAGGAGAGAATATCAACAGGTTATGATTTAACGTCTTAGATAACCAGTAAGACCATTTTCTGGACACGTTCAGTATTTCTTCAGATTTATTTTTTCCCTAGAAGACTAAAATAATTTATTCACCTCAATACCAACCATAATCGCCCAAATTCAAACAGTACACTTGCCTTGACCTCAAAAGTTCACGAAAATCGGGCTGAAAAATCATTACAACGCGACGCTTTAAACTGTATTCAATTACAGTGAAAAATATTTTATGGACACTACCGTCGATGAAATTACATAAAAGCATTAAAGCTAAACCATAATAAACTTTGAAGTCGTAGTCTTCAACAAGTATGAAAACTTTACTCACCATGTTGACCAGGGCGTTTCCTAATACTAGAGGAACTAATTGGCACCGAGCTGGACGAAGGCGACGATGACGACAACGACGTGGTGGTAGCTTTATGTACATCTTGCGAGGGAACCTCCTGAGTCGAAGGTTCCAAAACAACAACAGCAGTACCGACTCCAGTCGATGGTAAAAAGCTATCCGATACCTCTGGTTTAAGATTAGGAGGTGCAGATGATTTCAAATTCACCGTTGTCGAAGATGGTTTAATTTCAACCGAGGAACTCTTGATGGTAGTTTGATTACCGGATGGTACCGGAGGTTTGTTAACTTTGGCATCGAATTTGGTATCATTTTTATCGTGACTATCCAACGGTTTCGTTAGTTTCGTATCGTTGGACGATTTATCAATTTCCAAAAACGACGAAAGCGTATTGGTGAATGTTGAATTATTATTGGTAACTTTGGTCTGGGTTCTGTTCACTTTTTCAATGTACGAATTAGACGAATTGAAAACAACCGGCTTCTCTGGTGGTTTAACAGAAGCGGATTCTTTGACATCGTTCTTGGATGGTATTTCATTAGCATGAGCCGAAGTCGAATTAACCGGCACAATTTGTTCTGGTAACGGTACGCCGGATACAAAAGGTCTCAGAACAGTCGACGGCTGTGGTGGTAAAGATAAAGGCATATCGAACGGGTACGGTGGAGGATCACGTACAGTTTGAGGCGAATTAGTTTGAGTCGGAGTGGGAGGAGGAGTTGGTGGAAGTGGAGGATTATCTATAGGAGCATCGAACACAATAGGTGGCAGATCGGTGATTCTAGGAGGTCCTCTATTGTTGATTCTAGTCCTCGATGGGAAATTCGGTTTGAGTAAAGGTCCGTTGGTGTTCACCTGTACTTGGACGTTACCATTTAGCAATTTGACGAACCCGTTGATAATGTCTTGTATGTCAGAGTTGGTCTTTCTGTCGTCAGGGTTCGATCTGGCCGTCGGATCTTGCCGAGTGGTCACATTGGTATCCGACTTGGCAGTATCGGGCTTCGTCAGTGGAAGTGACCGGCCGCGTGACGAAGCCCTCTCCTCTTCCCCCGGATTCGACAAATACATCATGTCCGATTTACTCAGCTCGTCGCCGCCATCCGATGGGAATTTCGTCCTCGTGGGTTTTATCTGATTGTAATAATTGTATCCGCTGATTTCGTGAGCCGTCTCTAAGATCATGTCGTTGGTTAAACGTCTCGTTTCCAGTTCTAGGTCATTTTTTGGCTCTTTTAAGTCGACCAGGTCTTCGACGTTACGTTCTACTCGACGAATGGAGGTCGTACTGTACGATTTCGAACTGTGATTGTGGTTGCTTTGGTGCGAAGCTGCCTGGGATGAAGGCACGATCGCTTGTTCCGATGGTAAAATTGAGAAATCCATGTGGTAAGTTCGATCTTTATTTTGTACTGTGTTGGAAGCTGCGGTCAGCGTTTTTTCGTGTGTGGCAAAAGCTTCCCGACCGGAGGAGATCTTTGGTTTTTGCGAAAATTCACTCAGCCTACTTTGATCGTACGATTTATCTTCGATCGAGTTTATCTCGTCTGTAAACAAATGAATGAAAATGAAATTAGTATTATTTAAATTTATCGTTTGTTTGAAAGTATTCACGACATGAAGCACCTTGGCTATTACCAACCGTAGATAAGTATTATTTAGTATGCTAAATGTATCGTAGACTAGGATATCGAGTACAAATAAATGGCGATAGGTATTTCCGAGATTCTGTTCTCGAGAAAGTGTTTCAACCGAGAGATGACAAAACGCGGATGAACGGACGGACAAACCAGCAAACCACACGGTCTGATTTAACTATCCAAGTAGATAGGTAAAATGTACTTGTTAAGCTCGTATCCTAAACCAACATATAAATGACGTCAATTGCATTCAAGGTCTTGCATAAGAGAAAGTTTACAATACAAAAGATTTAAGATCAGTCACTGAACGAGAAGATTTACGTAAGAAAAAATGACTAACCCTACGAGTACCTGAACCTACGATACCCGACTGACAACCCAATAAGCTACGTTACGGTTCAAAAAATAAAATTACTCGCATTGGTAATTGAATTATTTTAGTAGTCGTGTGACAATGTAAGGAAGATGGTAATTACGTTGCAGTATTTACGAGCTGTAGGTACTAAAACTGGGTCGACAATGATACCTACTACTTTGATGCTAATTTCACATATAAACGACGACGATGAAAATTTTGCAAATAAGGAAGCACACGTTTTAACCGACTATTTAATATTCTCAATTTCACGGCTCGCCCTTCGTGATGAGGTAAAAAGTATCTATACGTGCTGTACCTTCGGCTCGGCTCTGCCGCGCTCTTCGTTTCCCTTCTCATCCACAGCATCTCCTTCCAAACTATCGATACTGTACCGAAAGAAAATCGTAAGCTGATTAGGTATATGTACGCTGTCGAGAAGAATTCATCAACGTGGTTTTGTCTTCAAACACAATAAGCGTATAATCGCGAACGAATACAATTTTTTAGGACACGTTTCCGGATATTTTTGTCTCATAACATTCGAGACCATAGAGTTGAACTTTGATAAACCGCATGTATACCTAGATCTCATACGTATACTGTACATTATACACCTTATAACGAGTTGTATAGTATACGCAGATACGCATGGTAATGCGGAAATGACCATTCTTCAATATAGGACACGACGAAAGATCAACAAAACTCCCAAGTTCACTGATGAAAAATGACTTAGCCTATAGAAATACGTACTGTAACCAAGTTGTACGCTGGTATACTCGTATTTATCTATACGTAGGTAGATATCTACCTTGTACCTTTACCTATATATTCGCTCGTGGTATTATAATGCTCCGATGTATGTATAAGTAGATTTAATATAAGTGGGACTACGATATCGTATTTGAATAAGATGTCGGTATGGACGCACCAACCAGCACGACCGTGGTATTCGATTCTGTACAGAAATGATGTACTTAGAGGTGACATATTTAGAGTATATGCATCGTTAGCAATGTACTGAATACCAAGCTGGGTTCGTTTGGTATAACTAATGCATTATGCATATCTGATACCTATGTGTTGGTATAGCTATGCTGCAATAATGTACTCGTATACATTGCAGGTGTATCTAGTACCTATCTACACACCGTAGGTACGTGGGATTCGGGTAGAAAATGAAGGCGCATCGTACGAACGACAAGTTGATAAGATGATTAAAAGTGAAGAATATAAATAACGAAATATGGCAATAAAATTTAAATGTAGCCGTGAAATTGCTGTATAAAAGGAGAAAAAAAATCCAATAATAGACTAGACTGAAAGAAATGTCAAACGTTGAAATCTGAAGTGCAATGGAAATTAATCGACATTTCATGGAAATTCATTAAAACAGCTGTACTTAATTGATTTAAGGACAGAAAATACTTGGTAAAAACCTGAAAATCATCAAAATTTCAGGAAAATGCGATCAAAATATTTTTAATCTACAAATATATCGTAAAAATAATAAAAAAAAAAATTAAAAAATGGAAAATAAAAAAATTGGGCATTTTTCTCTTTTAGGAAAAAATTCCTGATCATAGATATGTGACTTATCCATATCAAAAACGTATAACACCAATTCACCAATTTTTTTGCTCATTTATCCAACTCAAACTATAAAATGCAAAAATTATGCAATACTCTTTTATTCGGAATTAAAATGAAATCACAAAATCAACCATTATTCTTCTTACTTCCAATTCACACTTGATATTTCATCCAAAAAGTACACCACTAACACATCAATACCTTTTCAAACTTATTCAACTTTGATATTTTAACAGAAAGTGTAGAAATCATTCATTATGTTTTTTATTAAAAAAAAATGTTAGACATCCATGTCAACATGAATTTTTTTTAATTTTTCTATTTTTTTTCTATTTTTTAATTTTTATGTTCTTTTATTTTTCTATTTCTTTTCACATTTATTCAACTTGGACATTTTAATAAAAAGTGCAAAGACATATCCATGTCAACATTTCAACATGAAGCACAAAAATCATTCATACTTAATCATCTTTTATCGTGTGTTTTAACATTCTAAGATAAAGTGCAAAAATCGTTTATAATCATTTTTCATCGCGAGTTTTTGATCGAAAACTTCAAATCTAAAATCAAATACTTAACTCAGACATCTTGAAAATTACCGAAAACTGGATACAAAATTTATTAAGATGGGTAAAAAGTGCAGTAAATTGATTTAAAAGCATAAAAAAATGTTGAAAAATGAGTGAAAATTGACGTAAATTATGAAAAAGTTGTTGAAAATCGTCGAAAGTTTTGTAAAAATTCGATAAAAATGAGTAAAAACAAGAAAAAATTGTTCAAAAATCACGAAAAAATGTTAGAAAATGGATAAAAATTCACTTACTTAAAATATAAAAAAAAATATTAAAAAGTTTCAAAAATTGACTAAATTATTAAAAAATTTATGAAACTATCAAAAATTAGGTAAAAATTGGTAAAAAGTGCGAGAAATTAATCAAAAATGTAGAAAAAATTTTGAAAAATGGCGTGAAAATTAACCTAAAACATGGGAAAAAATCATTAAAAACCGTCGAAAATTGGGTAAAAAATGAACTAAAATGGATAAAAAATGCAAAAAATTAATCATAAATCACGAAAAAATGTAGTGGATAAAAAAACACAGTAGTAAGGGTAGGGGTTGCAAAAAGGCTAAAAAGCTGACACCACCAAAAAGCACATCCAGGGTCTATTACTAAATCAACATACCAAATTTCAACTCCCCAGCATAATTGGGGTGGAAAGGAAGGTGATATGTGATGAACCAACTCAAAAAATAATAAAAACCAGCAATAAAACAACTTTTTTTGGGGTTGTGAGGGAGTGCAATGAGGCTGAAAATTCGAAATCCCCAAAAGGCATATTACATACCCAATTTCAACTTCCTAGTTCAATTTGAAGGGAAGATAAGGGGGAAAATCCTCTTATCTCCCTTTTTAATTGACCTAGAAGAGTTATTTTTGAATATGTTGTGCAACTTTAGATCTTCTGTCGATTGGTTTGAAAATAAACAATTTTTGCGATTTAGTCCTTCAGCAATCCTTCCCCCAATTTAGGCACAACTGAATTTTGACCCGAGGTCATCCCCATTCTAGAATATCAAATTCAACGCCAATCGAAGCATATTTCCACAATTTAATCGATTTTTGTCACTATGAAGCTGAGCAAATGATAGTTAGTTTCGGAGGAAAAAACAAAAAATAAATAAAATAAAATAAAATAAACATCTGACATTGCCAGAAATGTTCGTGATGGTCTTCCAGGACTGACAAACGAATTCTGTTGATATTACCGACTATAATAGCCTGGTTTTCATTGATAATATGAAACGCAAAATCAGGTTAAAAATGTTGAAAATGGGTGAAAATTGATCTGAATTATTGAAAATAATCATTAAAAATTATCGAAAATTAGATAAAAATTTTACGAAAAATGGGTAAAATAATGCATAGTATTGATCAAAAATTATAAAAAAATATTGAAAATTGAAAAAATTGACACAAGTATGGAAATAATCGTTAAAAATTATCGAAAATTAAATAAAAATCTCAAAAAAATTGTTAAAAAACGAAAAAAACGATCAAAAATTATGAAAATTTTTTGAAAAATGGTTTAAAATTGATGTAAAATACGAAAATAATCGATAGAAATCATCAAATATTAGGTAAAAATTTAGACAAAAATTGGTAAAAAGTGCAAAAAACTGATCGAAACTAGGTCGTATAAAGGCCCCCTTTTTCAGAACTACTTAAACAATCCCACAAAGAAATTGAAAATTATTTTTATAAAGAAATTATAATAATATCCCTCAAAAGGGGAAAGGGCCTAGCGCTTAGGTAAGCCCATGTGACGAGTCGACACGCTTGCACCAAATCGTGTACGCCACATTTTTTCAACTGCTATAAGACAAAAATAAAATAAAAAAAAGGTCATGTCCTTATGTTTATTTCCTTATCCTTTTATTCAAGTTGGGAGAAGGAATTTACAGTATTTATTTTTAAAAATTGAAGAAAATGTAGTCTAAGCAACCGGAGAGGAAAAAGTTTCCAAAATATCAAGAGCGAATGATTGGTTAATTAGTAGCTAAGTTCATTTTTGAGGTTCGATGTTGCTAATTGTACGAATTATCAATCATCAGAATTTCATGGAAAAATTTGGGTTGAGGGAGTAAGGGTAATTTAATATTAAGAGCAACTTAAGCACCTTCTCACCCCACATACCTCCTTATCAGTTGCGCACAAGATCAACTTTTGGAATGGAAAAAAGAAAACATGAAGATTTGACTTCACTGACTAAAAAATGCTTAATTGCTACACACGAATGATACTTATTGTGGCGATCAAGAAGGATATTATTAGGGACTGCTTTTGGAATATGCATCTGATTTTTTCATTTTCATCAAATTACTGTTGTGCACAACTTAAAGCTTCGAAGTGTTCATTAAAAATTAAAACCAATTATAAATTCAATTTTACCTCGAGTTTAAATCTTGAAAATACTTTTTTCAAATTTTTCGGCTCAACTATTCTAAATCCCAATTATTTTTATTCAACAAAATGAGATTCAAAAACGGTAAGATGCATTTATTGTATACCGTGTACAATTGGCTTAACCTTCTGCCACCTTTTTAAACTGATACTTAACGAGAAAATTAGCCAGGTTGTAAAGATACCCGCAACCGGCAAGAATCAGAAAGGTTATTTAATGGACTTAATTGATACGACATTAAGAAAAATGTTAGTAATATTGAACGTCTTCGGTCGGTGGCATGGCATGGCATGGCATGGCATGGTATGGCGTACGGACATGCCAAACAAACGAGATACCTGTTCCGTATAAGTCGGTCGGTACCTCAGTACGTATAACAACGTTCACTGTACCTTGCACCAATTGAACCGTTAACTTTGCTAACCGTTATATGTACTACCAAGTACGTTGCCAGCTTTTGCATTTTATTAGGTAGGAATCCGGTTCTTGTCTAGGTAGGCATACCTGTTACCATGTTTATCTATTATTAGGCGCCTACTGCCCAGTAAGTAATCGTATCTAGCCTTTTCCCCCTTCTTTTCCTCCTGTCTTGGAAAAATTCGGTTATTTTGTGTAATCTTTTATACGTTGCTGTATTTATGTAGGTGTGTAATGATAATTATTGCGGATTATTGAGCTGTGCTTGTAGTGTACCTGTACCTAGCTACCTAGCTACCTAGCTGAGTACAAACTACAAATACGTCTCGTGTCGTATTAAAGCGTTAATTTCCGCACGAATATAAACCGCTTATTAATATATAATCGAGCCTGTGTGTGAAATATTTTACGCGTCACTTAGTTTAATTCGCTTGCGCTTGCTGGCTTTGAAAAGGTGCGAATTGAAAATTTATCAATGGATATAATAGAGGCTGCATTTATAGCGTTTGATAAATATTTAGTACCGTAGGACTTGCGGTAATGGGAGGGGGGAGGGAGGAGTCCGAGGCTCAGCTATGTATCATTGGTAAATTGAGCCGATAATAATTTAATGACCGTGATAAAATTTTTAGTCTCATTCTTTATGTCAACGGATCATAAAATTAAAAAATTCATTTTGGAGTATTATAGTATACTGGAAGACCATCTTTGGCCATGCACACGAATCTCTCCAATTTGGCCAATACGCTGGTATTGGAAATGTATTATACACATATTAGTGAGAATGACCTCGAGCCAAAATTCAGTCATGCTCAAAATTTGAGGTGGTGTACTGAGGGGAAAAAATAGAAAAAATTATTCGTTTTTGAACCAATATTAAAGGTTGCATAACATACTCAAAATCCGCCCTCTGGGTCAATTAGGCGGGGAGAAATGGTGGTTTTTCTCCAATGTGACCTTGAAGAAAGTGTTTTTCTTCATATATTCCCTACATGTTATGATGTTAGGTGGGTTGGAGGGCAGTATACATTTGGTATGTAAATTCACTAGTGGTCCTTGATTTCACCCCCTCACAACTCCAAAAAACCTGTTTTTGGCCTATGTTTGTTATTTTTGGGGTTTGTCATTCCTATATTTCTCCTCCAAATTGAGCTGAGTAGCTGGGATTTTTGAAATGTTCCAGAACAGCTGACAATAAACTTTAGCAGTTAAAATTTTTTTTTCAGTATAATGAAGACAGTTTTAATAGATTGGAACGATTTTCCAAGAATTTTTAACCGGTAATTGAAAAAAATGTATTTTCCTATTCGTAAATTTATATTTTCTTCTCTTAACCTGATCACAGTATGTAAGCATTGGTGGGGAGGGGGGGAGGTAATTACCGCACAAAAATTTAATTTTTTTCGTATTAGGTAGGGGGAAGGATGTATGAATGAAAAATATGGAAGATACATCCTAAGCATCAACTATTTGATCAAAGTACACGAACATCCTAACCAATTGTTGTTCTCAAAAGTGAATTGGAATAAGTTTATAGATACCTTGATAAACTCTATGGAAGAGTTCTCATTCTAGATTTATGAACGTGGTTTATTTTATTTTCAATTATTGGCATTTCTACTTTTTTTATTTGATTTAATCCAAATACATATCATCTGATGAATCTGAGACATATAATCCTAAGCCTGCGAGCATTTTAATTCCCCCTGCTCTAGCATAAGTTCGAATTTCATCTGTGATGTTTCTTAACAATCAGCATTTTGAAAAACTACTTCAGTTTCTTTCATAACTCATAACTTTTTTGTCAAACATAATCCAATTGTTGATGATCCAGATGTGTCAACACCTGATTATTAGCAGTTGGTAGTCAACTGTGGCTGTGGGCTGTCAAGAGCTGACCATCAAGATTTGGACTGTCAACAGCGGACCATCAATATCCGGATCATCAGCATCTGATGGTCAATGGTGGACTATCAACCTTTGATGGTCCAGATCTATAGTCGATAGTCAATTGTGGGCTGTCAAGAGCTGACCATCAATAGTGGACCATTAGGATTCGGACTACTAACAGAAGACTATCAACACTATCAACAGTTGTCAGTTGATCATCAGTACCTCACCTACCAACATCTCAAACGTCAACTTGAATGTTGGAGAAAAAATGCTCAGCAAATTTTAAAAATCCTTTCTGTTATCATTTAGCCCAGCTTCAGTAGAAGTCCAAATTTAATTCAAAATGATATAACCTGTAAAAAATTTGCGATTGCTTAACATTTTTTTCATATTATTCAACTTTTTGTCGAACACAATCCAACTATTGTCGATCAACATGTTAACAGCCCAGAACAGTTGACCATCATGAACAATCCGCATTTTGGTGGTCAACTGCTCGTGGTCCACTTATTTTGATAGTCATGTGTACCATTGTACATAAATATAATTTTTGTAGTTGTTGTAGGTGTATACCTAGTATAAAAATCTTTTAAAAATAGCCCAACTTTTGAATAGAGAAATACTTGTGGAGTTGGAAAAATTCAAGTAGCTTATCCAATGAATTAGTAATGTATACTAATCCTAGATTTTGACGATAGATGAAGAGGAAGCGGAAGAGGAACAGTAAGCTTCAAAACAGGTTTATCAACATCAAAATATGTTCAAGAGCATAATCTACAAATTTGTGTAATCGATTTTGGCGTCAACAGTTGACCATTAGCAGCTGATTATCAAAATCAAGATTGTTCAGATTTTGATTACCTGCGAATGCTGATGGCCTGAAAATTGATGGTCAACTGTTCTCAGCTATTAATATCTGGATCGTAAACAGTTGGATTGTGTTTGACAAACAAGTTGAATTTTATTCAAAAAATCCCAAACAATTTTCAAAATTCCTATAGTGTTAAAAAAGAAATAACGAATTTTTCAAAAGTTATGTTGCTTTAGATGAGGACTTCTGCTGGAACTGGGGAAATGATATCATAAAGAATTTTGAAATTTTGCTTAGCATTTTTTTCTCGACATTCAAGTTGACATTCAGATATTTGAGTCCAGATATTGATGGTCAACTATAGGTGGTCAACTCTGATTGGTCCACAGTTGATCATTAACTGTTGACAGATCTGCACCATCAAAGGTTGACAGTCCAAATCTTAATAGTCCACTATTGTTGGTCAACTCTTGACAGTCCACTGTTGACCATCATCCGCCAACTATCAAGTATTGAAAGATCTGGACTGGAGATAAAATTCTCGCAGGCTTAGAATTATATATTTAGAGTTTCAAATGCCAACAATTACGTTCATAAATTTAGGATGAGAACTCTTTTAATAAGTCTAGTGTGTTGGATGGAAGGACACTCTTTGATATATGTAAAACAAAATGGCTTTACTGCGAAAAAAATAAGAAAGAAAAAAACGAACTGAAGAGAAGTGTAATGGTTGATTTCATGATTTTAAATTGAAATGTCGAGGAAAATTGAAAAATTGAGTCTTAACTTTGTAGTTTAAGTTTCACATAATGCTTAACTCTATAATTTTATGTTAAAATGTTCGAACGTATGTAGTTATGCAAGTCTAAACTTTAAATGGCAATGTGAAAAAAAAACCTTAAAAATAAATAGAAATGATTCAATTTTGCTAAAAAAAAAAAAGAAGAAAATTTTTTAGGTGACAAGTATTAGTTAGAAAACAGAAAAAAAACTGTATTAACTACGTTTAAAATATCGAAGCTTACTTTCTTTCTATGTTTACATTTTGCATGCAAAGAGTACCTACTAAGTATTTCAATTTTTACATGCATAAGCCTATTTTGTTCCTTCAGCTCAATCACAGACCCAAACACAAAAATTAATTTCATCTTTCCGCTATTTCTTTACAGTTTTCGCATTTTCACCGGAATGTAAGCTACGTCAGCGTCACCGGTGGGTGGAATTTTTTTTTCTACGATACAGATACCATGACTTACACGAGAGGTATCACTAGAGCATGAAAATCATTACCACTATAATCCGTTTATTTTATCTGTTTACTTGAAACGGTAATATTTTTTCGGAACTACGTTGACTTCCAATAAAATGTTATCCTCGGCAGCACGCTGCGTTTTTTTGTTTTTTGTTTTTTTTTTTTTTTTTTTTTAGACCAAACGTGACTTT
>FIZR01025287.1:0-10022 GCA_900060175.1 Ferrisia virgata | reverse complement strand
CTCCCAACAATCCCAGATTCATTAATTGAACTGAAAAAAATCCTCCTACTAATCAGCAGACTCAACCTGAGCCACCAAATTTAAGTTCTCACCTTCTCAATCTATTCAACACTGGGCTTAAAAATCTTGAAATTATACACGCCCAGTATAATAAAAATTAAAAAAAAAAAAAATTCTCAATTGGTTGAATGAAAACCCCGACATCAAATTCGTGTTCAGCGAGTCAAAATAACCTAATTTCGATACCCAACTCTTATGATTTTATATAAATTTTGAAAAATGAAATTTTAAGCCACTTTCACTGAATAAAAAAAAGTTGAAATTTTTTTTTTTTTAATTTTAATGAAATAATCGAATAGCGGGGGAGGGGTGGTCTAGATCAGGGTAACTTGACTTGCTGAGTACAAATCCGAGATTAATTATAAAAGAGGTTAAAATGTGATTTTATTCGTCAAATAAAATATCCCAACCTAAGCTAGAATTTTGTACAAAATATAAAAGGCTTTCAAAGATCTAAGAGAAAAATTGGTGTGAAATTGTTGTATACTACCTAAGGCGTGAAAGCAAGATACAAAAATTAGCCTGGAGGTTTGTAGTTGGTACTGGAGGAAACGTGAGAATATGCGGTATTTTCGTGGCGAATTGAATTGACGTCATTGGTAAATTTTTACTTCACAAACTTGGTGGTGTATTTGGATCTATATACCTAGATCCTAGATACTACACAGATAGATATAATGTGTAGTGTATCGTATACCTTTACCTAGCCTACGAAGCCTGCAGCCAAATATAAATATTTTTTTTTTACTTTCTATGTTTAACGTATGTAGACTATCGATAAATTGTAATTTAACGCGTAATTTATGTTAATTCGCACATTTAGCTGGCGCATATATGCTTATTGCCTACACACGAGGTCGACAATATTAATATTAGTATCGACCAACGAAGTCGATTTCGATTCGATACACCTTACCCTACATGATGATGATGATGATGATGATGATGATGATAATGGTAATGACGAAAAACAAGAAGTCGATTTTATTGATTAAATGTTTATTTGAAAAAAAAGGTCATAAGAAAGAAATTTTTTTCTAAAAGACTCGAATTTCGTATTGAAAAACAGGTCCTGTTGCGTGGTGTGTTACAATTATTCTCTATATTGCGCTTATACTTGTAGGTACTTAATGATGCGAATGACGTTAAATGAATGAGGTACCTGTGTTTGTGTTATTAACGACATCTTGGTAGTATTAGTTTTTCCTTTTTTTTTTTTTTTTTTAATATACTTTGCTTTGCTCGCCGATATTTATTATTATTACTTGCATATTGACGTATGTTTGCGCGCGCGTGAAATCGTATTTTACACAAAAGGAGATTTCCACGCATCAGCCGGTTCTCTCTTTTCTGCTTTTCATTAGATTTTTTTTATAATACAACGTGCGTAAATGGTACAGGGTGTATCGGAAATGAAGCTCGATTGAACAAAAAATTCACGTTCGGCGAATAGCGATTTTTTCATAATCATTTTAAGTGAAAGATTAACGTGATTTTATGACTTTTTTTTGCAGTTTTGTATGTTTTTGGAGTTGTATGATGGTATGTTTAAAACATTTTTCCACAATTTTACAACCTTGAAACCGAAAAATTGATATTTTTTGTAAATTAGTTTTCGGTTGTTTGCATTTTTTGGTCATTGGACACGTTTTTTGAAGATTTTTTTCTCTGTTTTTCAAAATTTTTTGAGCTGTACATTGATATTTTAAGGAATGAATGGTACATCTTCCTATTAAAAAAATTGGCTTGCTTTTTAGGTTTTTCTTTTTTCCTATTTTTCTTCTTTTTTTTTAGTTATGAAATAAGATTTTAAACAATTTTTTCATAATTTTATAGATTTTTTTCTAGATTTCTCTTACCCTTTTTACATTTTTTTCTACTTATTTTTTTATCATTTAATAAAAATTTACGTTTTTTTATTTTATTTTTTAAATTTTGCTTGTTTTTTGAATTATACAATGATATTTTGAAAGATATCTTTCATTGAAATCGATAATTGATGGATTTTTTGTAGATTTTTTTCACTTTTTTGCTTTTTTTGAGTTTTGAAATATGTGATGCGTTCTGTAAAATTGGGCCATAAGTAGCGATTTTCAATTTTTTTAATATTTTCAAAGAACACATACTTGGAACTTATCTGCAAAATTTCTGCGCGGAATATCAAATAGTTCGTCTGCAAATTTACGTTATGGAGAGTGTGATTTTCTTTAAAAAATAGGCCACAAAAGTGCTATATCTCGGTTACTTTTCACCTAATTTTCGTTTGAGTTTCTCTGTCAGTTGGGCCAAAAAAATCAATTTCAGGATATACATACTAAAATTTCACGGAGAAAAAAAAATAAAAGGTGAGCAAAAACGCTTAAAAACTTAATCACGATTTTCTCAAAACATTTTTCAGCATTAGTAATCCAAAAGTGCCATGTTTTCTTTATTTTTTACCCATTTCCGATTATTTATTTATTTTTTTTAATGTTTGAAATGAGTTTCTCTTTTAATTGGGCAAAAAAAAATCGATTTCGATTTTTCCGACTTGTGGCCCTATTTTACAGAGCGCATTACATAATTGTTTTGAACAATTCTTTTATCAATTATAAGATACTTTAAAATGGTTTTTTACTATATCTGACTTGAAAAAAAGGCAATTTGAGCCATTTTGTTCTTCATTTTTTGAACTCTTTTAATTTTTTGAATTTTTTCAGCTTTAACATGGCATTTTCACTAAATCTTTGTTTTAAAGTAATTTTTTTTTAATTTTTATGGTTTATGAATGGTAAAAAGTGTATTTCTGAGGCACATCTGTGGCCTTTACCAAGTCTACATACTAAATTTCACTTCCTAGCTCGAGATTTGAAGGGGGGGATAGGTGAGGAACTGTACTGTTTTAAGGCCAAAAAGCGAAAAAAAAACAATCTGCCCTCCCAATTGAGCCAGGAAATTGATTTTTGGATATATTATACAACTTTGGACTGTTTATCGATTGGCTCAAAAAAGAAAAATTTTTGCAGCTTTGGCCCCTCCGCGCCCCCTCTCCAAAACTTGGGTATAATTGAATTTTGAGCCCGAAAATCATGCCTGCTCATATATATCTCTATAAAAATAGTCGCAATGGTCTTGTAGGACCTCAAAATTTTATTCTGTCGATGCGCACTCCCCCATCCGCCGTACGTCAATAGACTGTAATATCCTAGTTTTCATTGAACGTATGACCTAAAAAAATCAGGCTAAAAAGTGGAAAGAGCGTAAAATAACCGAAAATATTTTAAAAAATTTGCAAAGAAGTCGATGAAAAGTGATGAAATTCAATTTGAAGCTATCAATAGCATTAGAAATAAAAAAAATACGCATAAGTGGTTGCTTTTGAAGTGGTGTGAACAAATATTTTGATTACTTGATTAGATAAATGAATAAACTCGGTTTAATTCTAATTCTGCCATTGTTATCATTCAAGTAGTTTTTTGGAGCATTGCTTCGCCCATAGAAAGGATAAAGATCATGGCTGTGGATCAATCGAACAACAATCAGTCAGGGAGGTACTGAGCATCGAAGAGTAGTTGAGATTTAACATACTTAAGGCCTATAATAACCAATACCAGAGGATCAAAAGCTGACGTTGAAAGATGAGTATCAATCTCCCAAATGGTTATTGAAAATCAGATGAAAGTTTGGAAGAGCCACGACATAACTAAGCCAATATGCTACCGAATTGAAACGCTTGAATTGTACTGCTACAGTCATACTATGAGAATCCCATGGATAAAAAAAAAACAAATTCCTTAATGTTTAAGCAGCTTGACATTGAAAAGTGATTCAGTACCCTCATTGCGAGACATCCTCTCGGCTGTTTTGGGTTTGTTTTCTTAATCGTTGGTACAATCTACAGAAGTTAATTTTTTTTCAGGGGGTCATTGTAAGCATATAAGATAGTGTGGGAAGTTCCCCGAAAAATATTGCATCTAATTGAACCCAGCATCTGTATGGCGTCAGAGTCGAACCTCAGGATAGCTTTGAATAAAAGCAGATGGAGGGGACTATGCAGTGCTGTGCTAATTGAGCTGGATCTCGATGCCAGGAAGACAGTGAATGCTGATAAAGAATTTGAAGAAAAAAGACGCAGCACTTATGTACATTCAGTTGGGAGGCTGAAATTTGCGGTGAATGTAAAATTCAGTGGTTGTCATAGATGTACCTTCTAAGATTTCATCCTTTCCCTCTCGTCGAACAAAAATTGAAAAAATGGCTGCTCTCCTTCAACATTATTTTTCTCTTACTTGAAGCAGCGTTCAACATTTACATTATTGGCAACGTGGTACGCTGGAAATAAAAAGTACATCTACATAGTCAGATTGACATACATTCGAACGTACATATGTTTATTGGGGAGAAGGTGACTGGGAGCGAAGCAAGTCGACGTACCTCCACACCAATACCATACCATGGCGCGGCGCAAATATTACAACGACCGACACGAACTTGCTGCAGAAAATAACGTTAGACAGAGTGGCAAGTGGGAGGGAGCGAGTCGAAGACAACACAATACATATAATGCATAAGTATAAGTTGTGGTTGGTACAGCGGAACGCGGTTGCACAGTTGTTGCGCCGCCATACGTTGCCGTTGCACTTTCCATTAGGTTGGATATAGGTTTTAAAGTAAATTTATACTCGAAACACGACGAAAAATGCAAATTGGGCGTAATAAATCGGACCACAGGCCCACACAATGTGTTCGAAGGGTTTGACAACTTTTCTATTAGCCGAAGCATCGTATCGTATCGCATTGGTTACCATACTAATTGATATTTCATACCTAATATAGAATTTTACACGCATTAATAAAACATACCGACATTCGGATTGAAATACGATGTATGCACATAACGCCAGCGCACCTCGATGGGTGGCTTGATGAGATACGCCGAATGGAGTGGAATCGAATCGAATGGAATCGAATGGAATGGAACGCGACCAGGCCAAGCTAGGCCAAGCACGGTAATATTCGATTCTCTCGTAATCGTAAATATCATAAGTACGTACTGTTTACAAACGTTCGTATTATAGGGTTTGATGGGTGAGGGGAGGGGGGGGGGTCGCGCGGGGTCAGGCCGAGCTGTGGCCCAAAACAATGAAAAGAGATTAATTTTTTTTGTGTTTGCATCTCGATCGGTGTCCCTGTGTAATAATACATGGTAGATATTGTGTTTGTAGGTACGTTACCTACATTAGTCGTCGTTGTACCAGTACAAACGATATATACGATTTTTATAAGTACAAACGATGATTGGGTCCGGTCCAGCCCCGTGTACTCAAGTCGATAAATAATGTTTTTAATACGTAAACGTGCTGTATAAGCGAGAGGAGTTACCTACAACAACATCAATTACGCGTCGGCGCAGCGATTTTTTCAACTCAAATTAAGGCGCAAGTAACAGAAGCTATATTTTCAAGCACCTAATAGGTGCATATACCTATTAAGTATATTATGGCGATACTCGATGTGTAGATACTTAAAGTTGCTGAAAATGGTATCCTCTCCATCTCTCTGTCTTGTCCCGCCACACACACACACACACACACATCTGCATCTACTCCCATAAAAACGATTCGAATTCGCGCCAGTTCTGCGGATATCTAGGTATCTGTGTGTATGTATAGTACTATGTGGGAGTGGTATGAAATATACGCTTATATCCCTCGAACGCTAGAAGAAGTACAACAACGAGTTTAGCGACTTCGGCGTATTTAGTCAAAACGATATTACAGACTGAGGACTAAGATCGGTGTAAGGCAGCGAGACGAGTATTTTATAAGTATATGTATCGTAATTTATTGTGCTTTAGTATACTGTATGGCGTATTTTACGTAGTAAATATAAATGGTACTGATATTTATGCTTGGAAAAATCAGCAAACAGTAAGTTTATAATTCGTACGTATGAATGTGGAATCGTAGCAGCAGCAGTTTTCAGCTTCGATTAAATGGCTTTTTTTATTGCAGTTTTATCCTAACTGTCGCCCTCATCCTGGCGTGCGTGTCTCGCCATTATGTAGGTTAATAGTGTGAACGTCTGTGATATTATAATATACAGGGTGTTTTGGGGAATGGACGATAATATCAACGGGGTGGTACACCAGACCTTGTACATGTGCGTTATGATGGTTGCCTACCTGTCTGGAGATTTGTTGCTGGTGAGTTTTGCGTTGTTGAAGTTCTTTAGAATTTTGATTATAACTTTTGAACAAAAAGAGTAAATTTTTCCCCGTTGGTCCTAATTCATAAAGGAAAGTTTGGCAAATAATTTAAAACAAAGAAAATGATGATTGAATATTTAGGTGATGAATAAATGAAAATTGAAAGTAAAAAAACTTGTAAAAAAATCATGCGAAAATTTTTTTGTCGAAATACTTTGAAAAAGTTTGAAGTAACATGTGAATATTATGCATCAAAAGTACATCCCTCATTTTGCTCTTTCAAAAAGGTTCTCTCCTTCAAGTCCCTATCTCTATTATTTTCAAATTATAAAGTATTCAAACAAAAACGAATGAAATAAAATCATCTGAAATTCATTACAAACACTTTTTATGTTCTTTATCGGATCTTTTTATGATCTTTATGCTGATCCATGAGTATACTTCGAACTGTAAATCAATTTTCAAATTTTAAACCTCTACGATGATCAAGCTACATTAATTCTGCAGGCTTTTTAAACCTGCTTAGCAGTGTACAATACATGTTTATAAGGTTTCTCTACATCAAAATGAAAAACATCATATACTTTTTGTACCTGCCGATGAAATGAAAAATGTCTCACTCCAGCTTCACCAACCAAGAATACGTATTGTTTTTACACCATTATGGCAAAGCGGATTATAATAGCAACGAAGCAGCAAGATTATTTTGAGAAGACTACCCCAAAAGAGAACGACACCCCGATTATCGAGCTTTGATAAATCTCCATCAAAGGCTCTGCGAAACAGATAGGTTACATACGCAATGGAGAGAGCAAACTGCTCTGAGGCTGTTGGAATACCGATCGAAGAGGAAATACTTGAAGTTGTCCACGTGGATCCGTCAATAAGCATACGGACTTTAGCTCTTTGATTTGGTCGTCTACTGATTTTCATATGGAAGATATTGAACGCCGATGCTCTGTATTCGTACTCGTTAACTCCTGTTCAAACCCTCTGTCAACAAGATTACCCGCGAAGGGTTCAATTTTGCGAATGGATTTTACAACATAGGCATCTTGTGCCAAATATCATTTTTACCTATGTATATACATGGCATTTCCAACAGTACTTGCAAGTTTTGGTCAATAGTTCTTAAGGTAAAAGTTTTTTTTAGTAATAAGTGAAAATTTTTAGTTCGTTTGTTTTTATAAATTTTTGCGAGCGAATGTATCGAAAAAGTTGATATAAGATTTACAAAAAAAAATAGAGAATGACCAAATCAAATTTCATATACTTAAGTTTTCTATTTTAATATCAAATAAATTTTTTCTAAAATGATAAAGTCAAAAATTTTGAGCTTCTACTGCGGTGTGCTTGAGGATACCATTTTGCGGATAATATGAGTCCTTCTAACTTGAGAAAAAGATTGATTTGGATCAGCTTTTCAATCATTAAAAGATCCGATAAAGAACACAAAAAATATTTATAATGTATTTCAGATGATTTCATTTCATCCGTTTTAGTTTTAATGGGACCTGAAAGAGAGAATCTTTTTGAAATAGCAAACTCAGGACTATACTTTTGATGCATAATATTCACATGTTATTTCGAATTTTTTTAAAATATTTTGAAAAAAGTATTTTTGCACGACTTTTTTACACGTTTTTTTACTTTCAACTCTCATTTATTCATCACCTAATCAAACAATCATCATTTTCTTCGTCTCAAATTATTCGCCAGACTTTCTTCTACAAATTAGGACCAACGGGGAGAAATTTACTCTTTTTGTTCAAAAGTTACAATCAAAATTATAAAAAACCTCAATGCTAAACTTATTACCTGAAATGAAAAATTAAATTTTCCATACACCAGCAACAAATCTCCAGACAGATAGGCGATCATTCATAACGCACTTGTACAAGGTCTGTTGTACCACCCCCTTGATATTATCGCCCACTCCCAAAACACCCTGGGTATGAAGATTGTGATGTATCTATGGATACTTACGGTAAACCTGTGAGGGATTGTCTCGAGCGTAAACACGTCCTTTAAGATCGACTGCTATATTCTGGCTACTGCAATCGTTGTACAGTCTAACACAACAAGCTGACTTTAAGATCTGTAAATAAACGAAAAAGAAAAATTATAATGGCGAAAAGATGGTTTATCCGGGGAGGGTGGTAAATGTATAGAGATATTTTTGCTACTCTTGACGGTGGCATAAGAAAACTGATTTTCAACATTTAGATATATTGGGTTTTTAAATCAACCAGCACCTATAACATTAGCCAGAAAAATCTTGTTTACTGACAAGGCCGGATTTATTAGCGAAAGGGTCGTTAATTATCATAATGATCATCTGTGGACCACGGAAAATCTTTATGAAGGTCATGAATCGAATTTCCAAGAAAAATTTCAGATAAATGTTTGGGCGGAGATATGGCGCAGGTACTCCAGCATGAGACTTTAATAAAGAATGATGAATATAATTTAAGGTTGATGACTAGATGTAGAGTATGGAAAACGATTATTCTTTTATGGGGAGTTGAAGCTCTTCTATGTGCAATATGATCGTGAGTGACTTGAAACTTACTAGTGATGATTTAATGGAATTCAAGGTTCAAGCAGTTAAAATTAATTTTTTGGATTACAGTGCATTTAGGAATTCGATGTTGAGAGAAATTGGATGGGGGAGCATTTGGAATTCTCACTGATACGCTTAAATATTCATTTTTTGACCTTTTCTTCTTAGTATTTCGTAAAGGGCTGTGCAATCTCTCATTTCTAATAATAAATACGGTAATTTCCCAATTCCCCTATGTCAAAAGCACATCCTCTTTTTTAGCAATTGGGTGGATAGGCTTATGGGATTTTTAGCCAAATGACTCAACTTTGAAAGCTTAGTATCCTAAGATTGGTTGGACCTATGATGAATCTGTTTGCATCGTTATGTAAAGAATTGTAAGGAAATTCAAAACTTATGATTAAAATATTTTGAAAGCTTAAAGTTGAACCTCCATGGTAATAGCTGAACTTTCCAAGATGTGCAAAAAATTTTAGACTTGCTATTGAGAAATCTGAAAAATTACTATGAACAGAAGTAGTATGTATTGTACGCAATTCTGGACCACATTTTATTCAACGCTAATATTTCAATAAAAAATGATGTTTTTGATCATCCTGATCCTGGACCACATTTTATTTCTTTGGATTTCTAACCACATTCATCTTTTATTCATCTATTAAGCAACCAATAAAAACAATTTCAGTTTCCTATCCGTATTTATTTTATTTTTAACCCTTCAACAATCAATTAAAAGTTTTAGGTAGATATTTATGTCGTATTAAAACTAAAAAATTAGGTGATTCTATTATTAATGTTTATGATAGAACTATACCTGTTTTAGAATCATATAAACCTAGTAAGGAAATTAATAATCAAATTCCTTATTCAAAAACTTCGATAAAATTACTCATGGAAACAGAAGGATTTGATATTAAAATTCCATGTATTTATGATCCATACAAATTTCAAAAAATAATAAGTGGTATGATAACTACAATAAATCGATCAGTTCTAATGATCGAATTCGAACTACAGATCTTTACATTAGTATAAATAATTTAATGTTGAGTGATCAAAATTTATATATATGTGTGAATCCTAATAATGAATTTTATACAATTTTTATTGTTACCAAAGATTATATGAAAAATATGTGAAATTTTAATATTTATTTTTGATTGCATGAATAATGTATATTTATCATGTTAATTGATTACCATGTACTAATTT
>FIZR01025286.1:0-14911 GCA_900060175.1 Ferrisia virgata | reverse complement strand
TCAGAATAATTTTCAATAGTTTGGCGGAATTTCTCTTTGATTGTGATTGGATTTTGATCGAATTTTTTATAGTTAGCCATAGTTAAATTGATTTCAGGAATGTCTAGTCTCCAAGACGGATATAAAATTGAAATTCAAAATTCATGTTCAAAATTTATTTCAGGCGGAGGGAGGGGTGTTTCTCAAAAAGAATTTCCTTTGTGGTTTTCATAAAAATCATGAAAAATTGTAAGTTAAAAAAATTAATACTACACCCTTTTGGAATCATTTTGCATCTATCATGACCCCATCGTTGGCAGATTTCTAAGAAAAGCAAAATTTGGTCCACCGTATTAGGTACCCTAAATTTTCCCCTTTACAGGGTTCACTGCTCAGTTCCCAACCATCTGTTTCTAGTCCCAAAAAAGAGCGGATGATATGAATTTTGGTGATTTTTTTTTCTTAGGAGGTGGCCTTTTTTTGCAGGATGTGATTCTGAAATTTTCACGTATTTCCTCTAGTAATCCCCTCTCTCCCCTTACAACTTCATCACAGAAAATACCTAGGACCAGGTGTAACATTTAGTTCATTTCTGCTTCCACTTTGCTTTTCTCGATCATATTGTGAATGTTGAATGTTGATATAATTTGGTATTTTTATCCGTCCTCAGTTTTAATAAATTTTCCAATCACTCGGACGAAAAAAATGAATTGAACTGTCGAAGAATTCGATATCTTATTTTTGGTTTGATTTTTCTTGTCGTCTTGTCAAATGATGATAGATGCAGATTGGTCAGAATTTAGGGCGAAAGAGCGGGACGTGGTCGAGTCTATTTTCCTTACATCTGAGGGAGAAAAAAATAGTTCTGAAGGGTGAAAAGGGGAAAATTCATGGTAAGTGTCTATCCGTAAAATTTGAAATTACCGATTACTTTTTCTGAAAATGGGTGCGGGCGGAAAGGGAGTTACACAGCTCAAAATTTTAGAGGTGGGGATTTGAACCCTCTGTATGCCGTATCTCCGTCTATGCAAAGGGCACCATACTATGACGTTCTGTCGACCTAGAGTGAATGTTGCGAGTTGGAGGGCGGAGGGGGATCAGTAAAATCCGTTTTGGGATCCTAAAAGTCTATTAAAGACTTTTTGTGTATGTGTTGTGTATTTATTTTTGTTATTTCATTATTATTTTCCCAACTCATTCACTCAGCTTGATACCAACCGAAATCGGTCAAATTCAGCCGCTAAGCTTGCATTGGTAGCAAATTGAATATGTATTGGTGGGGATGACCTTGAGGCAAAATTAAATCACGTCCAAATTTGTGAAATTTTCAAAATTGTTCGTTTTTGTCCCGATCTTTAAAGTATCAAAAATTGTTCAACATATCCAAAATGCATGCTCTTACACCAATTACAGAGAAATATTTGTATGGAGGGGGGGGGGTTCCCCATTTTGACCTTAAAAAAAGACAATTTCACGCTTATCTTGTTTCCAAATTGGGCTACGAGGTTGAAATTTGATAGGTACATTTAGTGAGAACCACACATGTCCCTTTTGGGTAGTTTCGACATTTCAGCCCCATTGAACCCCCCTCCCCCTTCCCGATTCAAAAAAGTTATTGTTTTGGGCGGTTTTTCTTATTTTGTGAGTTTGTTCCTTGCATATCTCCTCTTCAAGTTTGAGTTGATAGTTTAAAATTTGGCTCGTGGATTTAGTACAGGGCCTAGATGTGTCTTTTTGGAGTTTCAACTATTCGATACAAACTCGCCCTGCACCCCAACCACGCGTTATTGGGCAATTCGCGTAATTACAATATTTCATGCAGAAATTAGACTGAACAAGCAACGTATTACGGATGCTTTTTTTTTTTTTACACTTTTTTCTTACATCTTTTTCATCCCAATCCGCGTGTTAGATTTATTTTTTCCGATCGTGTTGCTCTTTCAGTGAGACTTATACGTAGTTTTAGTTGAAAATAGTGAATGAAATTTACTCAGCAGACATGCCAAATACGCCCCATGGGTATTCCATATCTACACCCGCTATCATACAATTTCAAGGATACGCGTAGTGTGTAAATTTTTGAAATAAATATTCGACTCGAATTCGTCAACCAGTCATGATTAAAAATCGAATGGAAAATTTTCTCAATAATCATCTGTCGTGTTTTTCTCATTGAATAAAACTGAGCAACTTACAAACGTTGATTCGTTCTTTCATTTTCATCTTCGAAATATTCCACGTTTAGTTTTACGTGTTATAAAACGTGAAATCAATAGTAAACAAATCATTTTCAAATATTGTAAAATTATCGTCCAAAAGAAATAACACGTTTTACAATCGCTCGATTGATACATTCGAACTGTATTAAACTAGCAACATTTACGCTACGAATCTGAACACTGGTGTATGAAAAAAAAAAAAAAAAAAAAAAAAAACTCGAACGTAAATATTTAATAATTTGATGCATTCGCCGCGCTAGTGGCAATATCCATCGCGTGCCACTTGGAAAAAATTTTGATATAAAAAAAAAAGAGCGAACAACAGGGAGGAACTAATAGAATACAAAAATTAATAACGTTAAAAAAAAGCGGTCGACTTTCCTTATGTGTATGATGCGATGTAGTAAAAAAGAAAAAAAAAATTCGATAATTGCGCAGTTGAAAATGGTGTTGGTGCGAATACGTATTAAAAGCAGCGTATGTTGCAGATAAGAGTAGAAGAGCGTAAGAAAAGAAGCTTGGTCCTTTCGTATCATTTTTCGCTGTCAAAATCGTAAGAGTTTCGAATTTAGCACCCCAATTATGAAGCAAAGCGGCCTAAAGAGAAGGGAATTCTAAATCTATAAATAATCTATGAGAGGCTGCTGTACGTTGAACAGCTTGCTATACGTGTTATATTTTTATAGCCACCCTTCTTTTTAAAAACTCCCTGCATCCCTCGATCGGTGCATTTTTTTTTACCCTTGCACGATTTTCTTTTTCTTCGCATAAAGTAAAAATTGACGTTATTGATTTTAAGAGTGAAATTTTCATCTATACGATGTTGTTGCCAATTTACCAATATATATGGGCGTATTTTCTATCGTAGTAATTATAAGCCATTGGGATGTGGGTGGGGGGGGGTGTATAGATGGAGAAAAAAATAAAATGGCAGACAGTAGGTACGCTTTCGGGGATATTTTTGTATTTGGGTGTTTAAATTATTGCGGTGTCACCAATACTCGGAACAGTCTACCATAACGTTTTATAAACCCATCCTACTTTTGAGTTGTTTGAAATTCGTATCATTGTCGTGATGATTATCGTTTATGTTTCAACTGTTTAAGTATCTTCCTTTATGTGTGATTTTGTGTCGTGTTTTTGGTCGTAATATGCGCTCGTAATAGGTAAATTTTGACTATTTAGTGTTTATAGTCTTCACACATGTAGCTGTTCTTGTATGTACATTTTATTTTACGCTTTAATAACGTTTCGTTGGGATTGAAATAAACTCTGCTTTTTGTCGGGAATTCAATTTTCAACCAATATTAGTTTCATGTTCCAATTACGAAAAGAGTTATTACGCCATAAACACGTTTAAGATTGTTTTTAAGAATGGTATCTACTCGAGGTATCTGAAATGTTGTTGTTGTCATTTTTCAATGATTAAGGAACCATTTAGCGTAGTTTCAGTTCCAAAATTTTGATTATTTTAAATTTTTACTGCCCGTCGGTAATTATTTTCCAATATTTTCAGTCGTTAAAGGAGAGAAGTACTTTTCAAAAGATGATTATTTATTCCCGATTAAAAAGAGCAAAACGAAAAGAAGAAAAAGAGAGAAAGGTTCCTTATGGTACAGTGAAATTAGCTTCAAAAACAAAAAACTCGATGTGGACAAAAATAACACTAAGCTGAATTTTGAAAATAAGTGTTGATTATGATGTCAGTTATACCCCACCAGGAGGTTGAAACCAATAAGAAAATTGTTTCCTTCCCCACCCATTTCGCCCAGAAAGCATTTAATAAAAACAAATGCTAGGTAGTAAAAATATTTTACACTGAATTCTCTATCCACTAGAGTCTTAATTTTTTTCAAAAGTCCTACCCTAACCCGGATTGAATGTACTCAAAGTAGACCATTTTTGAATTTTTCCTTTTTTGACCTGAATCTTTCTCTTGTAAGTCTGAAAATATGAGAGATATCAAAAAACTACAGTAACTAAATATGTTTTTCATTAAATTCTACCCTAGATAATAATGTTACTTTTTCAAAAGTTTCAACATTTGAGCCAAAAAAAAGGTACAAGATTTTTATTTAGAGCATTTTATTATGAATAACATTGTTGTTTGGGTATTTTGATGGCAGCATATCTCTTTTTAGTTACCTGTTGATGAAATTTACCTCGGAACAAGGTGCGGGGGGGGGGGAGACTTATAGGAATTTTTCTGTAATATTTTGCAGTATATTTTTCTTCTCTTTGCTATGTATTGATACCATTGTAATTTTGATTCGGTAATTAAACGTAACTACAGCCAAAGTAATACCTCAAACAACTCAAAGAGACGAGAGGCTAATAAACCATTATTATAGCTTGAACGGAAAATTTTGGACAAAATCTATAAATTTTTCATAACCCAGTAGACAAACACCCAGACAAGCGTGCTAAATATACATTTCCGAATTAACATACATCAAAATATTTCAACCCAAATGATATCAAAAGTATTCTTTACCAGACCCACCTTGCCAGCTGGCAAAATCAATGGCACCTCAAAGCTGAAAATAAACTTTTCATTCACAAAAAATCTATCTTACCATGGAAAAAACTTTCACTGCTTAAGCGCACAGATGAAATAATCATTACAAGTCTTAGAATCGGTCACACAAAAATAACCCATAACCATCTATATCTACGAGCCCCCAAAACCTATGTGTCAATTTTGCAACTCCGAGCCCATCACTGCCCAACACCTTCTCTCCTGTTCTACTGCCCCAACTTGAAACAAAAAAAACAAACCTCAAACATCCCAGAAAACACCCACCCCATTCCAGATTCCTCCACAGTCATGCAAAAAATTCTCCTCTTAATAAAAGAATTTAACCTCCCACACCAAATTTAAGTCCTAACATTTCTGAGAATCTTAGTCATTATAAACGATCGAGATAAAAAAATCTAGGTTTAAATGTTCGAAGTGGCACGTAGAAATATTAAAGGTGTATCCTGCATGAATGCAGTTGCAATAGAAGAAGCAGACTACCCAGATGATTCAGAACCCATTTTTGATGAGTCCTGAATAGGAAGTACAAGAGAATATGTTACGAGATATTGCAGAAAAATTCGTGCAGCTCCCCCCCTCCTCTGTTTGGGTCAAACTGACATTGTTCCAAGTTTGATTTTATCAACAAGTAGCTCGTTCTTGATAAAATAGTCTGAATAATAATACTGTACCCCCCTTTCATGGGTCTTATGTTAAAATTTTCGAAAAGGTAACATTGTTGTGTAGGGTAGAATTTAATAGAGTACATATTAACATCGAAAGATGTTTAATAGCGCATTCTGGGAAAATCGTTAACAATTGACCATCAACAGTGTGACGTCTTCACTGGACTGACATCAGTGGACAGATTTATATGGCCTGGAATGGCATCAATGGACTTATTTTATGAAGGATTGATTTTTTTTATCTCAAGTTGAAATGTTGAGAACAATTAGAGATGTGACATCAGTGGACTTATTTTATGAAGGATTAAATTTATGATTTTAAGTAGAAATGTTGAGGAAAGGTTGAAATGTTATTAGTGGACCGTCAACAGTATGTCATCATCATTGGACTTACATCAGTCGACAGATATTAATGACTTGGAATGACATCAGTTGTCTTATTTTATGAAGGCTTGATTTTCCTTTCAAGTTGAAATGTTGAGAAAAATTAGAGATGTGGCATTAGTGGACCTGTTTTATGAAGAATTAATCTTATGATTTTAAGTTGAAATGTTGTGTAAACTTAGAAATGTTATTAAAGAACTGTCAACAGTGTGACATTGACAATTTAACTGACATCAGTGGACAGTTTTTTATGGTCTAGAATGACATCGGTGAACTTATTTTATGAAGGATTGATTTTATGATTCTAAGTTGAAATGTTGAAGAAAATTACAGATGTTTGTAGTTGACTTGCCAAAACAGTGTACCTTGACCTTAAATCGATTTTATGATTTTAAGTTGGAATGTGGTCATTCGTTGACCTGTCAACTGTTGACCTTGACCTCGGATTGATTTTATGATTTTGAGTTGAAATATCGTCAGCAGTTGTGTTCCACTATCCACTATTTAGGAAATGAAATTCTAAAGATGGAAAAAAGGATCACATTTGAGTGCTAATGTGAAAAAAAAAATATTGTGCCGAACAGTAAAAGAAAATGACCCTATTTCGCTGAAAATGCAGAAGAAAATTCTCCAAGTAACGCATATTGAATAAAGAAAAGAAAAAAATTTGTACCAAGTACATTTAAAATATCAAAACTTACATTTTTTAGATGTTTCCTTTTTGCGTGCAAAGGGCTCTAAGTATTTAGATTATACTTTTTTTTGATACCTGTCGTATTTTTTGACTTATAAGAGAAAGATTTATGTCAAAAAAGAAATAATTCAAAAGTGGTCAACTTTGAGTACTTTCTATCCATATTCTTACCGTGTTGCATTTTTTTGATTAAATGCTTCCTTAATGAGATGAGGGAGAAAACTAATTTTTTTATGGTTTCAACCCCCTCCTGGGCTTAGTTCTACCACAAAAGGGGGAAAATTTTTCTCCCTTATAACTTTAATTATGATCGACACGTATTCCAAAATTCAGCTTACAGCTATTTTTGTCCGGGTCCAAGCCCTAATTTGACTGAGCTATTATCGAAATTTAAAAATCAGAACCCAACTACTATCTCACCAATAATTAGGAAATATTTTAATTTTGTTCAAATTCGTAGATGCGTTAATTTGTTGAATATTCTGACGAAGGGATGAAGAAAGGAGGAGTACAATAGACGAGCTTTCGAGATTATTAAACGGTGTACGATAGTTTGACTATACGATTCGCCGTAAATACGACGCGTCAAAAGAATTGCCTACTCTTGCGCCGAAAATAAATCTCGTTCTTTTTACGGCGATTTAACTATTTTTAAATATTTTTCGATACTGATTGGCAAGTTTGTGTGAAAAATTCAAGGTTCGTTATTAATGATTCTTTTTTCTTTTGATTTCAGGTGGTTGAATATTATGAAAATTTTCTTCCTATTCGTTTACGAAAAGGTACGTGCTTTTTGCGTAGGTGCTTAGTGTAATTTAATGCTTAATTTAATTCGCAATCTATTCTGCTTCTCTTTTCTATCTTACGCATTAAGTGATCCAACGATGTTTTTGTTCTCGGTGCATGGTATCGTTAAAAATTACAAAATTGAAGTTGAACGAGTTGCGAAAAGTGTACCTATCTGCGGCATTACGAAGAGGGAAACAAACTAGCGTGAAAAAAAATTTTCGGGCGCGTTCTCGCGAAGATGAACTGTGAGTCGACGAGCGATGAACGAAGACAGAGAGAGGCACAGCGAAATATTTGCGCGAAGAAAAAAGAATGACGAATATGCGAGTTAGACAGGAATAATGTGATTACGGTATACGACATTTCGACGAGTAGAATGGGTCTCAGATGTCGCTCCAGGGACAGATATAGTATTTATTTAGAAACACCCCTGTAAAGTTGCACGAAGAAGGGAGGATTCGTTGTAGTAATAGGCTTCTACCGAGTAAGAGAATACATTTACTTAACGGGCAGAAACTGAAAGTTGAACGAGGTAAAGGAGGGTGGCGCGCGTACAGTCGAATTCAGTAAGTGGTCATCGCTCCAGGCTGTGTTTCTGATAAGAAAGCCAAATGTGATTATATAAGAGCCCGTTCGTCGAAGAACGAGCCCCCACTATAAGCTCGTTTACCGTGTGCATACTTCCTAACGACACGGTTTACATATATCTGACTATGTAGTACGTACCATGTACTGTGTGTACTGTGTACCATTCGATCTGATGGCTTTTACTCCTTTTTATGGTGTGTGTGTGGGTTTTTTTTTTTTCTTTCCTCTTCGCTTCATCGTTGTATTATATGTTCGAGTGTGTGTGTGTGCGTATATGTGTATAGTGTACTTCTTTTATTCGTATACGCTAGCGTAATCGAATCGTCAACGAAGGTCGTTTCTAGTTATGAGGTTTGCTTTTTGAAGAAGGTCACGAAGATTTGGTCGTCGGCTGTAGAGGTTTTTCCATCTTAACGTATTGGATTTATTCGCAGCAAAATAAACAAGACAGCGACGATTTCGGAAAATTTTTTTCTCTCTTTACAATGTAGTAGTTGTCGTCGTAGTCGTGTGGTTATATAAGTTGGGTACTTTTTAACGTAACCGAGACTGAGGGAAATGTCAAAAATGGGATACGTGTACCTTAAACCCGAAGTAAAAATTAATGTTCAGTTGGTGTTTCGTTTTTACGCCTAAAATGAATCGCAACATTTACGCAACTTATTTTTTTTTTTGGACTTTAAAAAAAGAATAATTTTCAAGCCATCCTAATATGGTTAAAAGCGTCTATTTATTTACTTATTCAATTTTGATCATTTAAAATCTCTATATTCGTACTCAGGTTTTCAAATGTTTTCAAAAGTGTACAAGATTCTGCTCTAATTATGTTCATTTAAATGATTCTTGGCTGACTGTAGAACCTGGCTGTAAGGGGTCGGATATATTTACGTAATGTAGATGGGGTAGATGGCAGGTGATACCCACCAATTGTTCCACCCTGATTATTAAAATCATTTACTACACTGGATACCGACTAAAATCGTTGAAATTTTGCCAGTAGGCTTAGGTTGGCAGCGGATTAGATATATATGGGCGGGAATGACATTGAGATAAAATACGGTCATGAAGAAAATTGTGGGACAGAAGTCCTGATATGTTAAAATTTGCGAAAATTGTTTGTTTTTAAACCAGTTGATGAAGAATCGAAATTGATGCATCATACACAAAAATGTACCTCCTGCGTTAAATAGGAGCGGAGATATGGAGAGGATTTCCTCCTTATGACTATTCACGCTTATCCATGTTGAATCCGTTTTGGGGTCTTGGAAGACCATTTTGACCATTTTTCGCCATTTCAGATACTTATTATTATTAACATCGAAAGATGTTTAATAGCGCATCCTGGAAAAATCGTCAACAATTGACCATCATTAGATGACATTACTTTACCATCAATACTGTGACGTCATCACTGGATTGATTGATTGATCAGTGGATAAATTCTTATGACCTGGAATGACATCGGTGGACTTATTTTATGAAGGATTGATTTTATGATTTAAAGTTGCAATGTTGAGAAAAATTAGGGATGTTGTTAGTGGACCGTCAACGGAGTGACGTCATCATTGGAATGACATCAGTGGACTTATTTTATAAAGGATTGATTTTATGATTTCAAGTTGAATGTTCATGAAAATTTGAGATGTTAGTGCACTGTCAACAGAGTGACGTCATCGTTGGACTGCCATCAGAGGACAGATTTATTTTTATGGGCTGGTAAGACATTAGTGGACTTATTTTATAAAGGATTGATTTTTATGATTTTAAGTTGAAATATTAAGAAAAATTAGCAATGTTATTAGTGGACTGTCAACAGTGTGACATCATCATTGGACTTATTTTATGAAGGATTGATTTTATGAATTTAAGTTGAAATGTTGAGAAAAATGAGATATGTTGTTGGTAGACAATCAACAGAGTGACGTCATCATTGGACTGAGATCAGTGGATAGATTCATATGACCTGGAATGTCATCGGTGGACTTATTTCATGAAAATTAAAAATGTTTGTTCACTCGTTAAAACAGTGGACCTTGACCTGAAATCGATTTTATGATTTTGAATTGAAATCTTGTCATCCGATGAACCGCCAACATTTGAGCTTTATCCTGAATTGATGTTTGGATCCCAAGTTGAAAAGTCAAGAAAAATTAGTTGACGTTGATCCTGTTTGATTTTATGATTTCAAGTTTAAATAGTGACGAAAATTAAAGATGTTTAAAGTTGACCTACAAACAATTGTGCTTGACTCTGGATTGACTTCGTGATTTTAAGTTGAAATATTATGGAAAATTAATGAAAGTTGACTCGTCAACAACGGACCTTGACTTCGCATTGATTTTATAAGATTGATTTTATGATTTCAAGTTGAATGTTCATGAAATTTTGAGATGTTGTTAGTGCACTGTCAACAGAGAGACGTCATCGTTGGACTGCCATCAGGGGACAGATGTCGTCATCAGTTGTTCCGTCAACAGCTGAGCTTGACCTTGAACTGATTTTAAGATTTCGAATCGAAATTTCGAGAAAAATTAGTTGACCTTTACTCGGGTTGATTTTATGATTTCAAACAGAAATGTTGAGGAAAATTACCAAATGACAAGTATTGAATTAAAAAAATACGAAAAAAAATTGTATCAATTACATTTAAAGTATCAAAACTTCATTCTTGCAGTGTTTAGTCGTGTTTTTTTTTTCTTTTTTTCCCCCTAAAATTGAAAAGTTATGTGCCCAGCTCGATGCGAACCAAAATCAATCAAATTTGAGGGATAGGCTTCGATTGACGTGCCATTTGATACCCTGGAGTAAGGGGGACCTGTGGTCAACTTCAACAGTGCCCAAATTCGGGGAAGGGGGTGCTGAGGGGCTAAAATCGCAAAAACTGTTCCTTTTTCAGCCAATCAATGGGGAATCCAAATTTGTACAACGTATCCAAAAATAACCTCCTAGGTCAATAAGGAGGGGAAATATGAGCGCATGCTTAATCTATTATAAATTCCCCTTAAAAATCATTAATTTTAATAAATTTATTTAATAACTTTAATTTTTAATTTATTTTAAAATAATAGAGCATCTAATTCTAGTTTTTTTGTACATTTTTTTATTTTAATTAATTTAAATTTTATACTTTTAAAATCTTACATTTAAATTATATTAGGTTTTATCTTTTGTGACCTTGAAAAAGAGCTGTCCATCTCCCCACCAAATTGAGCAAGGAAGTTAAATTTGGTATGTTGACTTATTAGAGACCGCAGTGTGCCTTTTATAGGTTTCGACCTAATCGGTCAAATTTTGACCATAGGCTTAGATTGGCGGCGGATTTGATATTTTTGAGTGGGAATACTCTTGGGTCAGAATTCAGTTATGTCCAAATTAGGAAAGCGAGGTGCTGAGAGACTATATTACCAAAAATTAGTCACGGGTAGAAGAACAAATGTTATGTGACGTATACAAAAATCAGCACCTTTAAGTCAATTGGGAGAGAAGTAATGCGGGGTTTCCACCTTTTTTACCATGAAAAATGGCTCCTCCGTCTATATCTCTCCTCTAAATTAAGGTAAGGAGTTGAAATTTGACGTGTACATTAGATAGGTGTCCTAAACATGCTTTTTGGGGGTTTTGACTTTTCAGCCCCGTTGCACCTCCTCACCAAGCCAGAAATATAGGTGTTTTGGTCGCTTCGTCTCCAAGTTTAGCTGTAATGTTTTGAGGTTTTGACTTTTTAGGTATATTGCACCCCTTCGTAGCCACGAAAACATGCTTTTTTTTAGGTTTCTCTTATTTTTCCAGTTTGTTCCTCACATATCTCCCTTTCAACTTCATGGAGACGGTTGGAGAAATGGTTGTTGATTCAGTAATTCTACCTGTACCCCTTTTTGGTTTTTCCTATCAAAATCATTCGATCTTATTCTTGATGTACAATTAGGAAAGGTCAATTTCGCCTACAATCTGTTCCCAAAATACAGGTTTCAACTCCATCTATTATGGTATACTGAAGTACGTATAATTGTTGGCAGATTGTACTCTTCTGGCGAGATAGATTTGTAAAATAGTCAAAGCAAGATAAGGTTACCAAAATTGAAAATTATATCGACGAATTATTAATGGATTAAATAATTCGTAAGTTTGATCTTAGAATGATGAAACATTTTACTCGACGAAGTTTTCAGTTTTATCCTCTCGTTATCCTTTTTTTTTTTTTGGCAATTTTTCCGTGTATTAAATTAACGAAGAAACACCTTTTAATTGGCTTTCAATTTTTCATCACGCCGTTTGTCGTGAAAAATAACGCGATTATGGCTGCAAAAAAAAAGCAACGATATTGAAGCAGAGTCTAACGAAAGAAAAATTTATCCACGTCTGCGAAAGTTTTTAATGAAGTTGGTTTATTATGAGCATCGGTAGACGGGATGGGACAGCACAGGGTTGTTATGAATACTCAAAATGATGATTTATAGATGTCATCGGGTGTCTAGTAAAAAGCGTTCAGACTTGTCTCCGGCAACAGGTAGCGATTTATTAATTTATTTACTTCTCGCGAAACTTTATAGGATAACTTTTACTAGAAACAACGTTGTACGAAAATTAATTTAAAAGTTTACACATTTCGCCAACCTTTTGCGCTCTCGCTAATAAACTCTGCTCCGTTGATAATCCGTTTTTAATATATAAAGAAGTCCTCGATAGATCGCGTTTTGTGTTTATTTAATTTATTAACATATTTTATCGGTAATTTTTTTTTTTATTTTTTTTTTTATTTTCTATACAAACTCTTTATGAAGTTGATTTGGTTTCTGTTCAGTTTAATAATTATTACGATTCAAATCAGGATGAGAATGAAGATAAAATTGAAAAAAAAAAAAAACAAAAAAAAAGCTTGTTGTCAAGAAGGATAACGACACATATGTTTTGATATGTAGGATGCTCGAATGGTTGCTGTAGTAAGACGAGAAAAGAGGAGAAAAATAAAGCATAAGGGTAAAAGTCAAAACGAAGTATATTTGTACATAAATACCGAGAGGGTATAGATTTAAAAATCGGATGAATACGTTAGGTGCTAAATAAGAATAAGCCAAATTACACCGGGGAATACCTGTAACTAATTTGCGAGCTTAAACGACGACGCACAAGAGCCGAATCGAGCCAATGATGAGGTGGAAAAGGCTTACGAAGTCGAGCGAAAGAAGAGTAGAGAGGAGACGACGCTTGTAGTATATTAGCAACCCCTGCAAATTGTCAGAGTGTACTACATCACGATGCGAGTGTTAGTGTATAGGTGCCCGTGTATTTGTAGTAAGTATATACGGTATATTGGCGAGTATAAGAGTGCCGGAGTAGGTATTTTGTTGGTTTGTCGGTGGTGGTGGTGGTGGTGGTGGTATGAGTTAAGGGACGAGACGAGGGACCGGCGACGAGGGAGCGTGCGACGGCGCGATGGTGTCGAAGTCAGAGTCGCCGGAGTCTCGGGAGTTTTTGCCGGCGACTTGAGGAGAAAACGAACGTATATTTTCGAGAGAAAGCTGTACTTTCTGGGTATAATTTCGTTGCTTACGTGGCACCGCGCACCCGCCGACATTGGGCCGCGCCGCGCCGCGCTGCGCCATTTACCGTAGCTTTGCGTAGAGTCCTGGGTATTGACTGCAGTTCCCCAGGGCCTACAGTTAGTCCAGTCAATACCGTAGGGAGCAAAATCACCCGTGCGCGTCCCTTTATACCAATCTGTACCCGCGCGGAGCGGCACGGTGCGTCGCGGCGCGCCGGCCGGAATCCTTCGATGGTTGCGTTTGCTATTGCTCCGCTCTACTCCGCTCCGACTCTTGGCTTTTTCCTTTCGCCCGCCTGCGCTCGCCTAGGCACCGTTAAACGAATCGCTACACCGTCGCGCTCTTCAACCTTTCCAACGGCTTGCTACTCGTAGCAGACAATTCCTGTTCGGTTCTCGTCGGTACCGTACGTAGTATACTCTTTTCCTTCCCTTTCTCCTACTACTACTCCTCCTCCTCCTCCACCTCATCCACCTCTTCCTTCTCTATTTTTCGCTTGCTTCTTTTTCCACTAAATACCATTTTCCCTGCTCGTAATACACGTTTTCCTAATTGAACGAAACGTAACATTTCATTGCTGTTGGATTTCGCGTTTCTTGGTTAGTTTTTTTTTCTTTCTTTCTACTTTTTTTTTTTTTTTTTTTTTTACTTCTTCTTCTTCTTCTTCATCTTCGCCGCCTTCATATTTTCGAAACTGTGGTTGTGTAATGCTTTTTATGCTTATAAGTATCTGGGATATTTTTAACCATCTTTTTTCGAGAATTCAATGTTTTACAGCTTCCGCAACCTCGGTATCGGGTGTTTTATTATGTCGGCGATTCTGAGGTTATTATGTTATTTGAAAGGAGAGAGCTGTGTAAGCCCCAAGAGATTTTAAAAATTGTCTTTGACTCTTGACTAGAATCTTACGACTGACTTTCAAACTGGGTCGAAGTGTCGTGTCGCCGCTTAATACAACCAAGTTTTTAAGTGAAATGATTCTCCACTCGGATACGTATGTTTGCAAATTTGCACACCACTCGTACCCCCTCCCCCTTATAGTTTAGTGGTTCTTTTTTTTTTAACAAGATTTGATCGCGTAATTTGGTATTTTTCGAATGAATTTTTTTGATTTTGAATTTGTCGACACTGTGAGTGTCGCGTGATAATTCAATTTTACAAACATGAATTCGGAATCGATTTTAATTCGCTAATGTTGGTAATTCAAAAAATGGAGATACCTTTAAAAAAATCACCAAATTTCGCATTAAAATTAATTTCACTCCCGAGGACAGTTCGATGGTGTCAGGATAAATAGTGTCACATGACATATGTAGTTCTGGCGTGAGACTCCTGACAGCAAAAATGGCTCACTTCTGGCAATGCTTCAGCAACACCTAAGATGGCAAAGGAGGATGTATTTTGGGGGCGATAAAAGCAAATGAAACAATTTTTAAGCATATCAGATAATATGAGTTTAATTTCATTTTATTATTCCTCTTCTCTGCAGAAAGCAAAAATCCTTCACTCAG
>FIZR01025285.1:0-14749 GCA_900060175.1 Ferrisia virgata | reverse complement strand
AAACAGATCTAGCACCCCCTCGACACTGGGCGTAACAATCTTGGAAATTATACACGCCCAGTATAAAAAAAAAAAAAAAAAATTGAATTTTTGAAAAATGTTCAGAATGATTATGAAAATTGATGAAAATATTGAAATTTTGGTAACATTTTGAAACGATTTTGCTTAAAACATCTAGATCTTTTTTCTATCAAAAACCGACAAAATTGAACCTAAAACTTCGACAAATGCACCATTTTCCATTGAAAATCAAATATTTTTTTGCTCGGGCATTGGTACATTTCCATACCACCACAAATATTAAGCTTCCAGTCTCCTCCTTCTTACCCCTTCCCTTCATAACAAAAATGTTCCATTTTTTTTTTGTTTACCACCCCGAGGTCTTAGCCAGCCCAAACTAAATCACCGAACTCAGCCTATGCCTCTGATAATACAAAATTTTGAGCATTTTTTCGAGTTTTTGCAAACGGTCTCATTCTCCCAAAGATAGAAAAAAAATCTATTTTTCAGCCTGATTTTTGTGACATATTCCGATCATGAGAACTGAAAAAAAGCACGGCTTTGCGATGCACAGACGAGACATAGCTAATTTCAATTTCCTATTCCAATTTGGTGGGGAGTTATGCGAGGAAAAAACTAAAAATTAGAAAAATCGATTTAAAAAAAAAACACATATTTGGAGATGTGAGTGGGTGAAATTTGGCTGAAAAGGCGAGACACCCGTAAGGCATTTTTAGTATTCTTACTAAATGCACAAACAAAATTACAACTTCCTGGCTCATTTTGGTGGGGAGATAGGGGAGGAACAGCCCTTTTTCAAGGTCAAAAACGCGAAAATTATCATATCTTCCCTCTTAATTCGCTCAGGAGGTTGATTTTTGGATATGTTATGCAACATTTGATTCTCTATCAATTGATTCAAAAAAGAACAATTTTTTGGGTTTTTAGCCCCTCGATAACCCCTCCCTCAAAATCGGACAAAACTGAATTTTGACCTAAGGTCATAGCTCAAAAAATAAGAAAAAACGACAAAAAAAAACCACATAGTTTGGGCTGGGGGGGGGAGGAAGTGAGAGGTGAAATGGGGCTGAAAAGTCGAGACCTTCAAATGGTACATCTAGGGTGTTTACTGCATATACATACCAAATTTCAGCTTCCTACCTCTATTTTCAGGAGAGTTATGCTGGGAACAAACTCAAAAAACTTCAAAAATGAGAAAACCTGAATAGAAGACCACATTTCCGGGCTATGAGGGGGTACAAAATGTCAGGATTCCCAAAAGGCACATTTAAGGCTTCTGCTGAATGTACATACCAAATTTCAACTTCCTAGCTCATTTCGGCGGGGAGATAGGGGAGGAACAGCCCTTTTTAAAGGTCAAAAAGAGGGAAAAACCCCCATATCTCCCCTCCTAATTGACTTGGGAGGTTGAATTTGGGATATGCTACATAACATTTGATTTTCTATCAATTAGTTTAAAAAAGGGCAATTTTTGTGTTTTTGATCCTTCAGTACCCACTCCCCCAAAATGGGGCAAAACTGAATTTCGAATCAAGGTCATCCCCACTCATATATATCTAATCCGCTCCCAAACTGAGCCGATTTACCGAATTGGAGCAATTTTGGTCAGTATCGAGCAAAGTAAATGATTTTAATGTTCGGAGGAAAAAAAAATTATAAAAATAAAAATATGAATAAATCTGTGACATGGCCAAAAATTGTCTTAATGGTGTTGTAGGACCCCAAAACGGATTTTGTTGGTATTCCTCGCCCCTCTCATCCGCCGTCGGTGGTTAGACTATAATATCCTGGTTTTCATTGACAATATGACATAGAAAATTCTTTTAGTATGTTGTTTATGGGTGCCTTCTTGACATAATGCATGAAAAAACCCCTAACAGCGAAATTTTTTTCTGACTTTTAGCTAAATTCACCGTACTACGTACGTATAATTTGAATTGAATCGTAAACCTGTGTACGTAATTATTACAGATTCCAGCGGCTCGTCTTCGGTATCTCCGTCACGTAACTCGAGTAACCAAGAACTGAATCTGGAGAGTATTAGTTTGGATGGTAACAGCACCACCGTCCGCAGGCCGTATTCTTGCCGGCATAAAATCGTTCACGATTTCGAAGGACGTATCGTTGCTCCAGCGTCGACGATTCCCAGATTCAAGAAATACACAGTTTACGATTTCAATTTCGTTAAAGTTCTCGGTAAAGGTAGTTTTGGAAAGGTTAGTATAGCGATGTGTATAGCCTGGAGGCGAACGTACCTGCTACGACAAATTCACCTCGTTCACTGTAGCATTCGTCGAAGGCGTCTAATACGTTATTACGTTTCGAACCAGGTGCTATTGGCGGAGCTCAAAGGAACCGAGTATTATTACGCTGTGAAGTGTCTAAAAAAAGATGTAGTATTGGAAGACGACGACGTCGAATGTACGTTAATCGAACGTAAAGTTTTAACATTGAGTACCAAACATCCGTATCTGTGTCATTTGTTTTGTACATTTCAAACTCAAGTAAGTAAAATGGCTTTTCCGTGCTGTGAATTTATTACCGGTAATGTTGAAGTTTATACGAGCTCGACTCGTAGCGTCGCCTTCTATGATTCGCGACTATTCCAAAAACGTGCTAAGTCTTCGGCGCAAAATGTTTGTAATATATATCGAAAATGTGTAGTGTACGATGTACTTAACTTATGCACATACCTATACAATATTATGTAGGTAGTAACATAAAGTACCTATATATATTTGAGTTACCTTCCAACGTAAGTGTATTATTGTTTTTTTTTTTTTTTTTCGTTTCAGTCACATTTATTCTTCGTCATGGAGTATCTGAACGGAGGCGATTTGATGTTCCATATTCAGCAATCGGGTCGATTCGACGAAGGCAGAGCGAGATTTTATGCTGCCGAAATCGTCTCCGGATTAAGGTTCCTTCATAAAAAGGGTATCGTATACAGGTAAATAGAGATTAATATTACCAGAGAAAGGGTACTCCCAAATAAGACTGAACCAAATTACCTTGATCTCAGATTCTTAAAATTTTCATCATTGGGTTAATCTTGGTGAATTATCTGTCTAGATTATCTTTCAAGATAAAATGTTAAAATCATTCGTAATCGTCTTTGATCACGAGTTTGTTATCAAAAACTTTGAATCTAAAACCTTTACTATTCTCTTCACTCCATTTTAACGTTTTATTTTATTATTTCGTAGCAAAATTATCATCCAATAGCACGAGTTTTTAAACTTTAACATTGAAAGACGTTTAACAGCACATTCTGGGAAAATCGTCAACAGTGTGACTTCATCATTGGCCTGATATTAGTGGACAGTTTTAGATGGCCTGGAATGACATCAGTGGACGGATTTTATGAAGGATTGATTTATATGATTTTAAGTTAAAATGTTGAGGATAATTAAAGATGTTTGAAGTTGACCCGTCAATAGTGGACCTTGACCTTGATTTAATTTTATGATTTTAAGTTAAAATGTCGTCTTTCGTTGATCCGCATACAGTTGAGATTGACCCTGAATTGATTTTAAGATGTCAAGTTGCAATGTTGAAGAGAATTAGTTGACCTTGACATCGGTTTCCATTGAGAATAGGAAGGTTTCAATGGGGCTAAAAAGTCAAAAACCCCAAAAGGCACATCTAAAGTCCTTACTGGCTGTACATACTCAATTTCAATTTCCCAGCCCAATCTGTAGCTGAGTTTTGCCTAAAATAAACATTAGAAATGAGAAAAAACGACTTTAAAACAAGAAATTCAGGAGGGTAATAAGGGTGTAATGGGGCTGAAAAGTCGAGACCCCAAAAAAACACATCTAGGGTCTGTACTAAACGTACCTACTAAAGTTTAGCTTCCTAGCTGTATTTGGAGGAGAGTTATACGAAGAACAACCTCAAAAAACTCAAAAAAAGAGAAAACTTCACCAAAAAACTACATTTTTGAGGCTGTGAGGGGGTGCAATGGAGCTGAAAAGTCGGAACCCCCAAAAAACACATCTAAAGTCCCTACTATATGTACATACCGAATTTTAACTTCCTGGCTCATTTTGGTGGAGAGATAGAGGAAAAACAGCCTTTTTTCGAGGTCAAAAGAGGAAAAAACACTCATATCTCCCCTCCTAATTGACCTAGAAGGTTGATTTTTGGGTATATTATACAACTTTCGATTCTCTGTCGATTGACTCAAAAATAAATAATTTTTGTGTTTTTTGCTCTTCAGCACCCCCTCCCCCAAAATATGGTAAAACTGAATTTTGACTCAAGGTCATCCCCACTTGTATATTTCTAATTTGTCGCTGCACTGAGCTGATAGACCGAATTGGAGCAATTTTGGCCTGTATCGAGCAGAGTAAATGATTTTAATGTTCGAGGGGGAAAAAAATTAATAAAATAAAAATAAATATTTCACTGAATGGTCTTTTAGGTCGTCAAAATGGATTTTGTTGATACCCCCTCCCCCCTCCCTTACCCTACCGCTGTTGGTCGATAGACTGCAGTAGACTTGTTTTCATTTACAATATGACATAGAAACTCAAGCTAAAAATTGTACTAATTACATTTAAAATAATTATCAAAATTTACATTTCTTCGATGTTTATTCTTTCTGTACAAAGAGTGCCAAGTATTATTATTCAATTGCTTTTATTGTTTAGTTTTTGTTATTTTTTGATTTTTTTAATTTTTTAATATTTTGATTTTTAATTTCTTTAATGAAACATCCATATCAACATTTCATCATAGATTGCCAAAGTCGTCATTTTTTTTTTAATTTTTCAAATTTTTTAATTTTTTCAACTTTTTAATTTTTCTATTTCTTTATTTTTTTTTATTTTTTTTTTTCAAATTTTTTAATTGAATATTCATTTTAGCATTTCAACAAAGTGTAAAGTAATCAACTTTTTTTATTTTTCAAATATTTTTGTTTTAATTTTTCTTATTTTTAAATTTTTTAATGAAAAATCAAAAACGTTACATCTTTACAAAATGACCCCCTCAGCCCTAAGACGTATCCTCATCAAAAAGTGATATTGCTTACTAAAAATAGTACCTACGGGATTTTTGCTGGAAAATGTTTTAAAGGATGTCAATGAGCACCACCCTAAACCTACATCTTCGAAACCTCGTGGCTTTTTTTGGAAGAGAAGTGAAACGCGTCCCAAAATTTGAGTTTTGCCTCACAATCTGAGAACCAAACAACATAGAGATGAAATTATTGCAAAATTAGAATCTTGATAAAATTTTCGTTAAAATGATACCAAACTTATCTATTTTATTCGAAGGTGGCCCGGGGAGGGAGGGTTCATTGCAAATGAGCTTACGGGGGCCGTGCGAAGTATTTATATGATAATACAATCTGGGTCTAAAATATGAAATTCACCCACCCTGAAAAGAAGAAAGGGATAACTCTCTTTCCTCCTTTATTTTTCTTTTGTGAGTGGGGGTTCAAAGCCTCAGCAAAATTAATTCCTGTGAATTTCTCGGTTTCAGAAGTCAGTTATACCGAGGACAAATTCTAAAAATTATACTCTTAAAAAATTTTATGTATCCCTCCTTCAAACAGAGAAAAATTTTATAAAAATTCATTTCGATAACCCTTTCGTCCCTCTAAACAGTTGGATTAAAGTCGTGATTTGCCTTTAAATACGCGTAAATACTGAATTCCCCCACCCCCATACGTTTTTTCAATATTTTGAGCGAGGAAGGTGCGGTGAGGGAAATTTTTTTGCCTGTAACATTTTTTTCGAGATACCCAATGTTTTGTGAAAATTTTGAAAATCTGACATCAAGGACCCTTCATCGCTTCACTTCAAGTAACCGATGCATGTATTTTTCTATTACAGAGACTTGAAATTGGATAATATTTTGTTAGATTGTAACGGACATATTAGAATCGCCGATTTTGGAATGTGCAAGCTACAAATATATTTAGATAAAACGGCTGATACGTTTTGCGGTACTCCTGATTATATGGCTCCCGAAGTAAGTACTTCACTGTAATAAAGTTTGAAAAGTATGAATGGGCTGTAAATTAAGTTCATCTCGTGTTTTATCGTTAAAAAAACCATATTGGTGGGATGATTCCGCGGTTATTAATGACCGGAAATGTAGTTCGTTATTTGTCTGAATTGATTTAGTTGCTTTAAAAATATTGAGTTTTTATTTTTTATTTCGGTATTGGCTTTTTCGAAAATAAATATTCTACTAACTTCTATCGTTGCGAATATTTTTCAAATGACTTGAAAACATCCATTACCAAAAATAGTTTGTGGATTTAAATTTTGTAATACTACACGCTGTTGAAAAAAGAGTTTTATTTTTATCTGCTGAATCTTCGATTTATAATAAAGTACCTGAATATGCTTCGTTCTTATTATTGGATAAAAGAAAAAACATCGCACAGTCTGACAAGGGTAGGGAGTTCAATAGGTCTAAAAAGTCGAGTGCCATCAATAAGCACATCTGGAACCCTCAAAAAATGTACGTACCAATTTTGAACTTTCTGGTTCAATTTGGGGGAATTATACGAGGAATAAACTCAAAATGTAAGAAAGCCTGCTCAAAAAATCACATTTCTGGGCGGTGAGGTAACGTAACGGGCCTGAAAAATCGAAATGGCTCCCATTAAGTCAATATACCAAATTTCAACTTGTTAGCTTAATTTGGAGGGGAGATAGGGGAGTAACAGCCTTTTTCCAATGTCAAAAAGGGGAAAACCCTTATATATAGCCTCCTAATTGATCTAAGAGGCTGATTTTTGGATGTGTTATACAACATTGAACTGTATATCGATTGGCTCAAAAGGAAAAATTTTTGTAATTTTAGCCCCTCAGCATCCCCCTTTCCAAATTTGGGTACAACTGAATTTTGATCCGAGGTCATCTTTACTCTAGAATATCGAGTGGCATGTCAATCGAAGCTTATTTCTTAAATTTGATCGATTTTGGTCTGTATCGTTTTAGTTACGGGGGAAAAAATAAAATAAAAATAAATACCTGGCATGGTCAAAAATAGCTGTAATAGTCTTATTGGACCTCAAAATGAATTTTGTTATCACCCTCATCTGCCGTTGGTCGATAGATCATAGTAACCTGGTTTTTAATGACAATATGACATAGAAAATCAGGCTAAAAAGAAGCATTGTTTTGATAGCATATTATTTATGTAGTCAAAATCGAATTTATTTGCAAATCAACGCGTATTTTTTTATGATTTGACATTTAATATTCAAAGACAGCACCGTTACGGTGATTTCAATGGATAATATGCAAAATAACTCATCTTTTTTAACGGTTTCGGTTTCGGTTATTTCAAAAAACCAGTCAAATCATCTGATATTGCGTACTTTTGATGATTTCATATCCTCGTCATCTAATAATTCGTTTTTGAAAAATAATAATTAAAACTACTCAAAATAACGCATCTTTATTATAGTTTCAGTTTCGGTTATTTTGAAATATCGTTAATTAAATTGCATCTTTACAGATTTTGAATTTAGTTATTCAAAACTTTGTAATAAAAGCACGTTAGTTAGTTAGTATATAAATTCTTCTTGAATAACCAAAACCGAAACCATTTAATAAGATTTGTTATGTTATTTACTGTTGATCTATGTTTTACGAAAACCTATTTTTTCGAATTATGCAATCAGAAACGTTTTAAAAAACGCGTCATTTTGCGAATTTACGCTAATTTTTAAAATAACTGAAACTGAAACCTTCGTAAATATATTATGTAACATATTTCAAATAAGAAATTTTCCAAAATTTTTGAAATGAGAAATGTTATATTAAAATAACCTTTTAGAATGATACGTTATTTGACAATAATATGCACCCTTTTATTCAAAAGCTTTTAATTCCCAATTGTTTTGAAGAATTAGTTGCAAACTCTTTACCAATAACGTTATTTTATTAATATACACAACTTCTCAATTAACAAAACCCGAAACCATGAGAACTATGTGATACTATTGAACGAAATAAAAAATAAAATTTGTTTGAAATAATTAAAGTAGAAATCTTTAAAACATGGCTTATATGGCAAATTCGTCCAATTTTTCTCAAGTAACTGAAACTGAAACCTACCCAAGAAAAAGGCGGTTTTTACATATAATTAATTAGAATTGCTGGTTTTTTGGAAAGCGGAATTTAATCATCTTTAAAAACGCCTTATTTGATGAATTCATGTAAGTTTTCAAATAACTGAAACCAAAACCATGAAAATGAATATTTATGGGAACTATATTTTTTTCGAATAACCAAATCTTGAATATTTGAAAAAGACAAACGTTATTTTAATAAATTTATTCATTTTCTCTTTTAAGCGAAACCGAAACTGGTATAATATGTTCTAAAATGTTGTTTTCAAAAAAAATTGCGTCCAGTTGTTCAAAAAAAAAGTTTATTGGCCGATGCTGTTGAACATAGCAAAAACGTTATTGATGGGTTAGGTTTCGGTTATTGTAGAAAGCGCAAAATTCGTTTCTCAACCTGCCACAGACGTCGTGGAGAAAAAAAAAAGGTATCAGCACAGATGTGTAGTAAGGGCAGAGACAAGTCCCCCTCCCGCTCTCCCCCCATATGTATCGCTGTACAGGTATCTAAAAATTTAACGAAAAAGCAGTTTCAGAATTTTGATCTGATTACCCTTATAGACGAAAATTTTTCTCTTAAATATGGTCCTGTACACCTTTTGCCTATCTTTATAATTGAAGGGCAGCATTCATTTGAATTTTATAAGCCCCTTCAAATATTCAAAATAGGCAAATCGTGTATATTATCAAAAATGCTGGAGAAGTTGCGTACTACAAAACCCACTGCTCAAAAATCACGATTTGGACAAATTTTTTGTTTCCAAAATTTTACATTTTTAGAACAAAAAATTGTCCAAATCGTGGTTTTGAGTAGTGAACTTTATATTAGGCTACTTTTGTCGCATTTTTGGTTGTATACAAAATTTATCTATCGTGATTTTTTGAAGGGACTCGTGAAATTCAAACGAATGCTACCCCTTCAATTATAGAGATAGGCAACATGTGTGCTTACATGATCAAATTTGTTGGAAAAATTTTTATCTACCATGTTTGGCACTTGGATTGGTTATCAGATCAACATTCTAAAACGCTCATTTGTTAAATTTTGAAATGCCTGTACAGCGATACCTATGGAGAAAAGAGGAAGGGGGTCAGACGATGATAATTGAACTCGACTCAGTACGTACTTTACATCTATGCTAATGCCATTCCTTAACTTTATGACGTCTATGGCAAGCTAATGATACCTCGAAATTTGATGCAAGTTGCATAGATAATTAGGTACCCAACCTACCCTTTTCCAATTATTTATCAATTGCCAACACTTCCACTCCCATTACGTGAATTCCAATTATTTCACTTCATCAATACTCATTTCATTTTATTTTTCAGATAATCAAAGGAATGAAATATAACCAATGCGTTGACTGGTGGTCTTTCGGAATTCTTCTCTACGAAATGGTAGTCGGGCAGTCACCTTTTAGCGGTTGCGATGAGGACCAACTCTTCTGGAGTATTTGCAACGAACAACCACAATATCCACGTTTTCTTTCAACTCAGGCCAAATCTATACTAGTCTCAGTAAGTACTGTTTACACAATCTATTAAATACTTTTCATTCAAAATTTCAGACTAATACTGAAATGTAACCGACGTATTTTTCAGTTACTTGAAAAAGAATCCCCGAAACGATTGGGATCATTAGGATGTAACTCAGGTGATGACGTGATGGCTCACGACTTTTTCAAAGGCTTAGAATGGAGTCGTTTGGAACGTAAGGAGTTAGAACCTCCGTATAAACCTAGAGTGGTTAGTTCCTGTATCGATATTATTTTAATATTACTGGTACACCTACCTGCTTAATGTACGGTATTTTCTAATACACGTTTCGTAATTTTTACACCTTTCATAGTTTCATCCCTTGGATACCCATTATTTCGATCGAACGTTCACCAGAGAAAAGCCACGACTAACGCCGATAGAGAAGACGATACTCCAATCAATGGATCAAACTCAATTCAACGGATTCAGTTATACAAATCCTAACGCTACGGATTGTTGAGCTTAAATAGTGATAAGAGAGCGTATTGCATTAAAAGTCAGGTACGACGAGATCTTATACAGCTTTGAGGTTTCTGGTGGCGGATGATAAATGTGATTTATTTTTTTCTAAGTATATCTATATTATAAGTAGAGAGTCCTGAAGTTGAGGGTGGTAAGCTCGATTTTAATATTTATATCTCTATGTACTCTACTCAGCGCGTTACCATAATATTTATACATTGTGTGTGTGTATGTGTGTGTGTGTGTGTGCATACTTATCGTATATGATTAAAATGACGAGTAATCTATAGACTGATTTTTATTGAGATTATGAGATTTTCTAACTGATACGTGAAATCGTTGAAAAAATGACGAATAAAATGGATGAAGTTCCTAACCAATGAGAATTAACATCTTTTGAGGCTTTGAAGCAGAGTTACGAAGGATAAAAAAAATATATATGTGATGCGAGACTTAATATTTTATATTGTTATTTTTCTTGTTAACAAAATATAATTTTTTTTATACATTTCTCTGCCATTTATTTTACTCTAGGCATTTTACTGCAGAATTTTATTCAACTCTGACGTATGATTTATACATTTTACACATCGATTATTTTTCGAAAAAAGTAGTCTTTCGTCAGTTTATGGTTCATTCCATATCAAAACGACCCAAAAAATAACTCTGGTACTTCGATTTCGCTCAGAATTTTTTTTCGAGTTCCTCTCAGTGGTCTTGTAAAAAAATTACCTTCATTTCGGCCTTGATCCATCATCATGATTCGTGGTGGCGGGGGGGGGGCTTACAAGATTTTTGAATAATCGCGATTTTTTTGTCAAACAGTTCAATTTTGAAGGCTCACATTTCAAGATTGAGTCGACTTAGGATAAATCTGCATGTACGGTTTTGTTCGTAATTCAATGGAGATTTCAATCTGATGTTCAAAACTTTGAAAGCTCAACTTTTTATGATGAATATAAATGTTGAAAGGTACCATTTTTAAATTTGCAATGATAACCATGTATAGAACTTTTTACATTAATTTTAACTAATCAGTTTTCAAAATGGTACACAACACAGGGGGGGGGGGTGTTACAAGGGTTCGCAATTTTAATCGAAATTCAAAAAAATGGTGAAAGTAAAGTGGCATATGGATTTCTATTAATTAGAGGACGCTGAATTATTTCATAGTTCCCTCAATATTGTCAAAAATCAAAAAAATTGTAGATATGGATTGACATATCGATTGTTACTGATTTGTGGTCTATGAGCATGAATATCAAAATTATTTCTTGAATCCGTCTCCCAAATGCCCTCCCCCAGCCACCTGAAAAATGGAAAAATATTAGAAAGTTATTAAAATGACGTGTAGCACATCGATTGATGCTGATTCGATACTGATAAAATCGAATATCAATTTACTTTCTCAATTCGACTCTACTGTACTCGTATTTTTCAATTTTTTGGTATTTGAAGGTGAGTTCGGAACATGAGGGAGGCGGATTTCGGGGGGGGGGGGGGGGGGTGGGGGGGGGGGGGGGGGGGGGCTGAGCCGATTTTAGATCTTGAATTAGTCCTCCCTCCTCTTAGAGTGAATACCTAATAAATGACTTGGAATTTTTTGAAACCAACTGAATTTTTATCAAAAAACGTATTAAAATTTTAATAATATTTTTAAACGATTTTGCAAAAAAAAAAACGTTGATTTTTATTCTGGTGAAACATGAAAAATTGAAGCTAAAACTTCGAGAAATGCACCTTTTGTGCATTGAAAATACGATTTCTTTCACAATTTTACCCTCCTTCTGCTCGAGCATTTTTACATTTCCATTTCACATCCAAAATTAAGCTTCCAACCTCCTCCTCCTTTCACTCACCCACAACAAAAACATTTTTAAGTAGCTCAAGTGTAAATACTCATTTCATTTTTTTTTTGTATGCCATTCTAAACGGCTTAGCTCCCTCCGCCCACCACCACCACCACCAAATTGCCCAACACCACACATGGTCGGATCAAGAAAGTAAGTCGATACTCGATCTCAGCGGTGCCGAATTAGCATCAGTCGGTAAGCTACAAGTCATTTTAATCATTTTCTAGTATTTTTCCATTTTTCAGGTGACCATAGGCAGGGGAGCAAATAAGTGAATATTCATGCTGAGCAACCTCAAATTAGTAACAATCGATATGTAAATTCATATTTTCAATTTTTTTGAATTTTAGCCATATTTAGGGGGCTAGTGGGAGCGTTTAGAAGAGTCGGATCAAAAAAATAAGCCAATAATCAAACTCAGCGTCCTCTAATCAGTAGAAATCCATGTGTTACTTTACTTTTATCATTTTTTTTAATTTTGACCAAAATTGAGGCCCCCTGTGCCCCTCTCCCTCCCCCTTCCAAGAGCGTTGATATCCTATTTTGTAAATTGATCGGTCAAAATTAGCATAAAAAGTCTTATACGTCAATTTGGAATGTCCATCGAATTGCCAACAAAATGGTGCTAACAGATTTATCCTAAATTTCACCAATCTCGAAGTATGAACTTTCAAAATGGAACTTTTTGACAAAAATCGCAATTATTCGAAAATTGTGAGAGTTACCTCCTGTTTCTCTCCCCCACAATCATGAACAGTTAAGACCGAAATGAGGATGATTTTTTTACAAGACCGCCGAAAGAAATCCGAAAAATAAATTTTGAGCGAAATTGAAGGAGCTGAGTTACTTTTTGGGTTGTTTTGACATGGAAACCTTTTCGAAGTTGTTCGCATATTAAAATAGGTAACTTTTTAGTGGCGTGATTATTAAAATAGGAATTCTAAAAAGAATCTGTCAATTCTTTGGAAACATCATTCATAAATTAAGGTGAAAATTATTGTTTCATTAGCTTAAGTTGAATCGCCATTATGGGAAATTTCCATTTTAATACGAATACCTCTCAATATCATCCTACAGTGTGTAAAATTGATGAATTATTATAGGTTTTTTACTTTTGTAAGAAAAAAATATGATCTGCGCAATGTAATTTTCTTTGAATATGATAAGAGTAGATAATTTCGAAAAATTTTTATCAGTGATAAGCTGACTGTAATTATCATCTTGAACAGTATTCGTGATAGGTGATGAACGTACTTGTCTATAAAGCGAATGCAGATTTGGCGTATGAAACAGGTTAGTTTCAAATACACTTAATACTATTAGAAGTGAATTGGCCATAAGCAGTGACAGACACGTATGTATTTTGTTTCGCAAAATATTCACGTATCTTATATGTTAATGATTTCGTGCTCACTTTTATGAAAGTAGTTCAAATTTGGATTACTTGACAGAAATAGGTAGGCGTATGAAATTTATTACTAATTTTATTATCCAAACAGCACACGAAATGTGTAAAAAGTATTGTTTTTGATAATTTTTTTCAATTTCGTGATTTTTATAAGTCTAGATACAGATTTTCAAATTCCATAAACAGTGCAATTCGTCGCAGTTACGCGATTTCAAAAATGCGACCTGCAGTTCCAAACTTTTTATTCAAAATTTTCAAACAATCCATGAAAGAAATTTCAACATGCCAAAATTATCTTGAAAAAACTGCTATATTTTATTTTTTCTTGCTTTTCAAGAATTCATCGAAAAATGCCAACTTTTTGGACATAATGCTTCACAAAATATACCAATATCCAACCTAATCCATTACAATAACGTAGCTGCTACTGGAAAGGGAGATGTTTAAACCCTCCATTGAGGCCAAAAAACTTTAAAATTTTATACATCCGTGCCCCTTTTTTAGCCTGATTTTCTATATCATATTGTCAATGAAAGCCAGGCTATTACAGTCTATCTACCTGTATCAGATGGGCGGTGCGAGGGAGAACATCAACAAAATTCATTTTGGGACCCCAAAAGACCAGTATAATCATTTTTGACCATGTCAGATATTTATTTTTATTTTATTTAATTTTCGCCAAAACTAAACAATTATTAGCTCAGCTTGGTACAGATTGGAATCGATCAAATTTAGGAAATAATCGAATGGTAAGCTATTTGATATCCTGGAGTGGGGGATGACTTCGGGTCAAAATTCAGTTATGCTTAAATTTGGAGAAGGGGTGTTGCGAGGCTATAATCACAAAAATTGTTCTGTTTTGAACTAGTCGATAGATTGTTTATTCAGTCTCCTAGGTAAATTAGGAGAGGAGATATGAGAGGTTTCTCATTTTTTAGCCTTGAAAGAGGCTTTTTCTCCCCTATTTTTCCTCCTAATTGAGCTAAGAAGTTGAAATTCTTCACGCCATTTATGCCACCAATCCAAGCACCCTCTGTTGTATAGTACCACCGGTTCATCTCCCTTCCCATAACCACTCATGCATACGTCATTGTACCCCCAGTTTCATTCCTCTACCCATCACCACGTATTCGCACACCATAGTACACCAGTTCATCCTTCTTCCTGGCTGAAACCCAATCACCGAATGCTTATCAGAGAAAATTGTTGTATCATAATCACAAAATTAGGTTATATAAAAGAGGTAACAATCTTACCGCCAATTTCTGCTGGAAAATATTAATAATTACTACTACTACTGTGTGTCGTGTCACCCCGCGAGGGGGCATCGTGACCATTTTCTGTCCGCTTCATCTTGGGCCGGTGACC
>FIZR01025274.1:0-10895 GCA_900060175.1 Ferrisia virgata | reverse complement strand
CTGCTTATTGGTTTTTCTAAAATTTGCTAATTTCTTTCAATAACGGTAAAATTAGAAATATTCCCACCTCTCGTTATTAAGTACCTTCCCATATCCTTCTTCGAAATTAACGGTAAAATTAGTAACATTCCCACCTCTCATTATTAAGTACCTTCTCATATCCTTCTTCAAAATATGTGAAATGGAAATAGAGTTTAGCCCTAATTATTGGTTTTTCTAAAATTTGCTAATTTCTTTCAATAACGGTAAAATTAGTAATATTCCCACCTCTCATTATTAAGTACCTTCTCATATCCTTCTTCGAAATATTTAAGGTATTTTGTTCTCAACATCTAATTGCTACAAATCATCATTAATCAATCGTTAATATACTTTATGCGTACTGTATATACCTGTTAAGACACGAAGCACTTTCTGTTAACAAAATAATTTTTTTTGTCATACATATTGCAAAACTAGGTAAAAAAGGTTTTACAGAAAAAAATCATTCATAGAAAAGTATATTTTGTACAAAAGAAAATACATATACCTGTTTAGGTAGTAAAGAAGGTAGTAAGTGCATCTCCAGGGGTGGTATTCTTATTAAAGTAACTACAGCAAAAAAAATACGTATAATTATGCAGGTAGTTAAAATCTGCTTAAAAACTGGTTACTTTCTTCATCCCTTTTAGAATATAATTCAATTTCTATGTACTCACAATACCTGTTGATTGATTATCTACTGTATATGTACTTGTGTTTTAAAAAAAATATGTAGATGCATTACGGCGTAAATATACAATAAACTACCACTCAAGAGATGGACATCCGAGGGGAAGGAGGGGAAGGAGGGGAAGGAAGTGGCGGTCGGATGCAGGGGAAGGAAACGGTTGCAGGGGGGAGGAACGAGGTCTCTATACTATCACTTTCACCACCCCTTTCACTGTATACCTGCATACGTACCTTTTTTACCCTTCTCCTCTCATCTTATACCTGAACGTACCTAAATACATACATACATACACAACGAAACCGGTTTGGTCATGGAAATCTAAAAAGCCGTGGTCATGGAAATCTAAAAAGCCGTGGTCGGTCCGTGGTCATGGATTCCCGCCCTTACTACTAACCTACACTGGTTGCAGCAGATTAAGAGGAGTTGGCAGAGCCAATCAATCAAAGGACAACAGTAAGCAAAGAACTAAGACTTCGCATCAACGCTTCAAAAACTAAAGTTATGGTTATAGATCGGGTTTGATGACTTCCAGAGTGAGATGTCCTGAGAGAATATGAGAAGGTCGATCCTTTGTTTACTTGAGCTCGACTACAGAGGCCAATAGTAAATCTTTGGCAGAAATATATTGAATTGCATTGGGAGAATCAGCGATGACCAGATTACAGAATGTCACATGTAACAGGAAGATATCAACAAGATGAGCAAGAGGCTAATCAGATCCTCTGTGTTTCCTGGTTTTTTGTATGTGACAGAAACATAATAGATGCCTTTGAGAAATAGGTCAGAAGAAAAATGTTGAAGATCCGTCAATCATAAAAGAACTGCTTTCTTGGTTCAAGAGGTAGAAGAATATCTCCTACTGAGTGTGATGACATAATAAACACGCGAATGGGAGCAGATAGTCGCGATGATTGTTACCTCTTGATAGCAGTGGACCATCAACAGTAGACAATCAAAATCTGGACAGTAAAGATCCAGATTGTTTAGATTTTGATAGCCGGATGTTGATGGCCTTGACATTAATGGTGAACTGCTCTGGGCTGTAGACAACTAGATCGTCAATAGTTCGATTATGTTCGACAAACATGTTAAAATGTTATGAAAAAAATACTGAAGAATTTTTAAAATTCTCAATGATAAAAGAAATCCGAATTTTTTAAAATAAAATGTCACTTTAGATGAAATTTGAGCTTCTGTTGGAACCAGGGAAGTGATAACATTTAACAATTTTGAAAATTTGCTCTGCGTTTTTTTCCTAACATGCAAATTGACGTTCAAGATGTTGGTAGTCCGGATATTGATAGTCAATTGACAATTGTTAATAGTCCATGGGTCACAGTCCTGATCTTGATGCATCTACTTTTGATGGTGAACTGTTGATTGATCAGGACAATTTGATGGTGATTATATTGATGGTCCATTATTGTTGATGAACTCTGGCTTGGATTACAGATGCCTCGGGTCGAAATTCAGTTTTGCCCAAATTTGGAAGAGGGGTGCTGAGGGGTAAAAATCGCAAAAATTGTTCTTTTTTGAACTAAGTGATAGAAATCTAAAGTTGTACAACATATCCAAAAATCAGCTTCCTATGTCAAATCAGAGGGGAAATATGACGAGTTTTGCCCTTTTTGAACTTGCTGCTCGTCCCCTGTCTCCCTTCTATATTGATCCAGAGAGTGGAAATTTGTAATGTGTACTTAGTAGAAGCCATAGGTATGTCTTTTGGGGGTTTCAAATTTTTGGATCCATTGCACTCCGTCAGTCTCTAAAACATGTTTTTTGGGGTATGTTTTCATGTTTTTTGAGATTGTTCCTCGCATAGCTCCCCTCCAAATTGAGCTAGAAAGTTGAAATTTGGTAAGTAGATTTAATGTAGGTATTATCTAAAAGATTGGAATCTTCATGCAAACGCGCCAAATTTCAGTTCCAAGCTGAATTACGAGGGAAGGGGCAAAATTATGCAAGAAACGTCCTGTTTTAAAGATCAAATAGGATAAAAATCCCTATATTTTCCTTCTTAACTGAATTAGGAGACTAATTTTTTGATATATCAACAAAATAATGTTGATTCTCTGTGGAATGATATGAAAATTTTTTTTGGGATTTTTGCTCCTCAGCGCCTCCTTTTAAATTTGAACATAACTGAATTCTCAAAAAGAATGAATGAAACTAAATATCTGACGTGACCAAAAATGATTTTAATGATCTTCTAGGAACCCAAAAGGGATTTAAGGATTTAGTTGCAGTGGATACTTCTTTCCTACGTGTCTGGTTTCAGTCAGCTTGTCGAGTCTTAATACTTAATACCATTTCTAACTTTTTCAGGATTTTGCATGAAAGATGATCTCATCTCATCACGTAATCAATCAAAATTTTCGCTGTGATGATGTAGAGATCCGAAGAGCTTATACACATCAAGAAAATTATCGAGTATGAACGGATGAATTACGTTCCAGGTGTCATGTAAATCGTTTTTGAAACATTATATTTGAATTATAAAAGTTTCAGAAAATATGAGCATGCCAAAAAATCTATGAAATTTTATGCAATTTCAAGTACTACCTACATTGAAATTCATGAATTATTTTTTTGTTTCCTTTGTTTGCTTACAATTTTTGCTTCAATCAGATATTCTGAAAAAAACTCAAGGAAATTTCACTCCAAAGGAAGGATTCTGGTAATCGAAACCGATTAATTGAAAATATATAGTGTAATTCGGTTTCTACATTAAGAGGGCTTATTTTGTTAAACTAATTTCAGTGCATTTTTCAAAAGTCTTGCATCATTATCAAGTGCATAACGAAAAATAACGAGGGGAACGAAAAGCGTTAATTAACACGATTGAAAGTAGGTCATATTTACAAATCAAAATGAAATATTGGTAAATATTCTCGTTCGCTGATGATTACTATTTAAATTCATAATTTCTGTACATTTTACAGATATTACACTCTACATAGGTTGTTATTGGAGGGAGTGGGGGATGACGGAGCAGGTTCTCTCACTAAAATTGATTCTTATTACAAATATTCAATTTTTGGAAAGAAGCAATACCCTTATGATGAGCCACTAAAAACTTTTGTTTTCAACTTACACCACCGCATAACACTCGACGATATTTTTCTATGAAGGAAATCCAGCGAGGATTGACTGCAAGAAAAATTTTATTTCAGGATTGCGATTTTCTATGTTCATTATGGCGGATCGAACAACTGAAACTAGTTCAATTACCTACAATGAAATGAGTTTCTCAAAATGATAATCTGCCTATAATAACTACAAGTATCTAATTGTCAGAATGTCTTTCACAACAGCTTTGGACAAAATGAATCTACTTGCGTTATTTTCCTAAATGAATTTGTTACCACTACAACAATTATATTTCGCTTCGTCATCATTGTTTAAATTACCAACTTATTACGATAATGTACGAATATTGAAATTTTATTTAATAAAGCTTAATTCATTATTGCCCTATTATAAAAATTTTTAACACCAAGTTTCGTCGAAAATTATTCAACTTTCGCGTAAAATCTCTACCTCGCTGAAATCGTAAGCCAACTTTTCAACGGCTTTCACTAAATTTAACGGCCGCTAGTTTAAAAACATGGCTTTTTAATGACCATTAATAATCGTTCCACAGACACTCCGTCTAGGCGATTAATTTCCGTTAGCAGCATTACCATACAGCAAGCCGGATTCAATAAACGTCCAGTTGCAAATTACCCATAAACTTGGGTGTCCTTGAAGTTTACCAAAGAAGAAATGAAATCATACGATAAATTTCCCTATAGGAAGGTATATCTTATCAGTCTATCGATATTTTCTATTCTTTTCTCGTTTACTTATAGCACTTCTGACCCACATTATAAAATATAGTGTAACTGTACCGAACCAATTCTATTTTTTTATTCGATAAATATACCTACCAAAAAATCGAGTATAAATTTGAAAATAGCGTACCTCATCGTATTCGGCTCGTTACGAATATACAATAAAAATTTACCATTTGGCTACGAATCAAACTGAACCACGTACTGCCATTACTTTATACCACATTTAGGTAAATCCTACGTAAGGCCAGACGAGGAACGAACCGACTCGCGAAAAAAAAAATCGAATTATGGCCGATTTAGCCGTGTAAAATGTTACAGGTAATTTCGTTTCGATTGATTTGAACCTTTGTGTAAGACATAAAAATTCAACGTACAATTACAACACTTCGATTATCTTCGCCAAACGTGAGCATATCTACTGGGCAGGAAAAGCGAGAGAGTAATATCGAACTTTCACTTGTAATATTTAACCTAATCGTATTCTTTTCACTTTTGAAAATACGAGTACATAGATGAATGTTTAATTTTTTTCTCCAAGCTTTAATCGAGAATTTTGATGCATCTTTAATGTACTTATTCTAATCACATTTGATTTTTTTTGAGCTCACGTGGATTCTAACGATTCTACTCAAGTTTAAATTTTGAAACTCAGATGAGAGGCTTATGATAGCCACTAATACCTCTACCCCCTCACTTTCCAAAGCAGAGTGCGCTAACCATAGCATAGCATATTAGATATATTTTCCACGCCATCAACTTTTCTTTGCTCTTAACAAGGAAACCTTCTCAACTACCCGGCTCCGATTTGAACGAAACTTGGTTAGTTTGAAAGTGCAAGCCGAAAAACCTCTTGGACTAAATTTTCGGCTGCTGAAGTTCATTTTTGGATTTTTGGGGGATATTTGAATGCGTTGAAATTTATTTTTTTCAAAATCTCTGTAAAATAAGTAACGAAATGCTTTCTATGGCAAAATGATGGACATATATGGGAGAATCTACAAAAAAAAATCTTCACATACCTGGGTTTGGTGCAGGAGAGTGGAGGAAGAAAGGATTATCAAGAGCTGGGAAGTAAAAACCATTTACGTGTCAGTAGTTGATAAATCAAAAAATTGCTGAAAATCGATAAAGTTTACGAAAAAAAAAAATTAATTAGAGGTACCTCTTTTCATTTTAAAATTTGTCATTCAATTAACACCAAAAAATTATATCAACTTATATCAACTCTTGTAGCCATTAGAAATTCTCAATTATTGGCAATTTATTTTTATTACTTTTGCTGTAGTTAATAGCCTTTGCCCTTGGAGTATAATATATAATTTTTTCAAAATTTTTTGATCATTACATGCGATGTAGTTAACAAGAATGTAAAAAAATTCCCTTTTTCCAATCAACAACTGGTAAATTACCTCACCCGCTATACAACTGAAAAATACATCAAAAATAAAATATTTCATAAAATATGCTCTTTTGAAGTTAATGGCGAAAATCAGACTACTACCAAATATTGAACCCGCGAATCAATCTATCTTATTTTCCAGACGTTCTGGAGGCTCAAAAAATTTTTTTATCCAAAATTTAGAAAAATTGAATAACTGCATTTGTTGAGACATATATTAAAAAAAAAAACTTGGTAGCTACATAACTTGGATCTTGAATTTAAATGTATAAAATTTTCCAGACGCTCTGGAGCTTCCAGCAAAAAATTGATTTCTCCGAAATTTTCAAAACGCTCCAGAACGGATGAATATGAACTTGAGCAGCTGAAAATTCCAGCCGGACAGTTGAAAAAAGTTTTTTTTGAGTTGGCTGGGTCCCAATACGAGGGGATAAAATTTTCATCTTCTGAAGTTCATATCTGAGCATTCTGGAGCATTTTGAAAATCCTGGAAAAATAAAAACTTTTGCTGAAAGCTCCAAAACGCTTGGAAAATGGTTTAGATCGATTCAAGAGACCTGCATTAGCCTGCATACTGATTTTTGTTGAGAAAAACATTAACGCGTTTTCGAATTTTTAATTTTTTAATCGGTTTTTTCTTTTTAAATTGAAAACTGATCCCCAAAAAAACTTTTTCCAACTGTTAAGTAGGAAATTTTGGCAAAACCACTTCAATTCGTTTAAACGAGTCCCAATAAGCGAGGATAAAATTTTCAACTGCTGAAGTTCATATCTGACCGTTCTACAGTATTTTGGAAATCCTGTAGAAATGAATTTTTTACTAGAGGCTCCAGAACGTCTGGAAAATTTGATACATTTAATGTTGAGGTCCACATTATGTAGCTACCAAGTTTTTTTTTTCTAAAATAAATGTCTCAACTAATTCAATTTTTCAATTTTTCAAAATCTTGGAGAAAAAATTTTTTTAGCTTCCAGAACGTCTGTAAAATAAGATAAATCGATTCGCAAGGTTAATATTAGTTGGAAACCCAATTTTCTCCATTATAACTTCAAAAGATCATATTTTGTGAGATATTTTATTTTCGATGTCTTTTTCAACTGTACAGTGGATACAAATTTTCAAAAATTCTCCAAAAATCGAAAAATGAAGTTCAGCTGATGAAAATTTGATGCAGAAGTTTTTTCAACATGCTCTTTCAAACTAGCTGAATTTCGTTCAAATCGGAGCCCGACAGTTGATAAGGTTTCCTTGTTAGTCAACATTTTTTAAAAAGAAAATCACATCCAAAATTTTTTCGCGAAAACCTTGTGGCAACTGAAATTTGAAATTAATTCCATAACAAACAGTTCTGCACGCTCGCACATGCATCTAATGATAACGGATATTGGTAGTGCAATAAAACTGTGCCGATAACTTTCAGCTAAGTAAACATTTTCAACATCCAGCAAGTTCCAACAACCTTGATGCTAGCGCTTCTTTACTTTAGATGCAAAATACTTGGTGTATTTTGAAGGAGAGATAAAAAAAAAAAAAAGGAATGAAGAATGACTCTCGGTGTACCCTATATACGGTAACAAAACGTTAAAAAGAAAAAGATTGGGGAGAAAATCTCTGAAAATCTAATTCGCTGAATTACGAGCATCCGAGTAACGTACAATAACATACTTATACAGACTGGAAACCACTTAACGATAACGATCTTATGTTTTATATTAATTAATTGAGGATTATATACGACAACTGGTGCGAAATCTTTCCCTACTATAAAAGAGAGTATACTACCGATGTCATTAAAAAAGTTTATAGTCTCTTTTTAGCCGGATTTCCTGGAATTGTAATGCTATTACACGGCTATTACGTTTCATCGAGCCTCGCCGTCACCAGGGGAGTTGTGTAAAGAAATACAAAGGTACTTTCTCTCTTCTTAGAATTTTCGCGAAAGCTTAATATTATAAAATGAAAAAGGTATTAAGTAACATCAAAATGAAGGGAATTAAATTGGTCAATGAACTGAACGACAAGTAAAAGAGCTTTTCATTATTCAGTGAAACGCTGAAATGAAAGTGAAAATTATGAAAAATTTGAATTTAAGCAAACTTACGCAGTATCGAAAGATCAATTTCATTTAAAATTTACTAATAAGTATTTGACTCATTTTCAAGAATAAAAACACGTTGAATGTGTAGATACAATGCACTTGACATTTCAAATTTTGTTTTTTCGTTGGAGGGAGTAAGGTTAGAAAAGGGTGTAGAAAAAATGCAAAATTAAGTTAAATGAAAGAGATAAAAATAAGAGGTCACCCCTCCTTCTCCTCGCCACCCTGGTTAACTTATCCAAACGTTTTAAAAAATTTCAAAAAAATGTTCATTTAGAAAAATTTTAATTTAAATTAGCTCATTGCAGATAATTTTACTGGTAACGGTTTCTAGAACAGATTTTTCATCATCTTTTAACTTTTTATGGGAATTTCAAAAATTTTCAGGGATTTAAAATTCTTGAATTTATAATCAAAAACTGAAAAAAAGTAAGTACTAAGTACTTAGATATCTATTACGTTCTGTTTATAAATTCTAAAATACGTACTTCAATTTCGATTAAAAATGGTTATTGCGTGCGAAGGGAAAATTTTTCTTTGGTTGGTTGAGCGACTTAAAACACCTGTCATATTTTTTACTAAATTACCCCTTTTTTCGTAATCAATTTTTAGTCTCAGCTGAAGTGCTATCATTTTGAAAATTTTAAAAATCGGTAAAAATTGATTTTTAAATCTCTTTTGAGAAAGTGAGAAAAGATGAGTAATAACTTTTAAGGGTATAGTCAACAGAATATGTTTGCATAAAATCAATTTTGATTAAATTTTTGTCTAAAATAATTTTTTGAATTTTTTCTCTTTTTTTTTTAATTTTAATGTTTAATATTTTTGCTCTCTCCGTTAACTCCCCTTCGGGCTTTTACGAAAAAACAGTCGGATTTGAATTCAAAAGACTAACAACACATAAAATTTGATATCACATTCAAAATTTTGCAAAAATTTTTATTTACTTGAAAACTTAACTTTTGACTTACCTATCGAAATGTCGCACAGATCTTAATTTAACGCTATTTATCCCCTCCTCGTAGGACTTTTTCGACAAACAAATTTATTTAGAAGATTGAAATACTCACATTTTAATACCTTATTCAAAAATTTAAACGAAATTGAATTTTGACGGCATTCACCTCACTTGCCTTGAAACTTTTTCGAAAAAATGGTGCCAAAATTTAATTCAGGAGGTTAAAACAACACATTTGGACACCGCAGTCAAAATTTTTACAAAACTGTATTTTGACCTCCCTCTTCCCTTCACTTCCTTCTGGACTTTCTCGAAAAAAATAATGTCCGTACTGAATTTAGGAAGCTAAAAAACATCGTTTTGACACCACAGTCAAAATTTTGCACAAAATTAAATTTTGATACCGCCCTTTCTCTTTCTTTTACTTCCTTTTGGACTTTTTCGAAAAAAAATAACGTCGGCATTGAAATTAAAAGGCTAAAAAACATTATTAGAACACCGCAAACAAAATTTTTCACAAAATCAAATTGTGACCTCCCCCTATTTCCCCCACTTCTTATTGAACTATTCCGAAAAAATAATCTCGAAATGAAATTCGAAAGCTAAAAAACATCAGTCGGGCATAATTTTGTACAAAATTGAATTTTTAACCCCTCCCCTCTCTCTTCTCCCTCGCTTCCACTTGGACTTTATTGAAAAAATAATATTGACATTAAAATTGGAAAGCTAAAAAAATATCATTTCGACACCCTAGTCAAAATTCTGCACAAAATTGAATATTGACTTCCTCCTCCTGCTCTCGCTTCTTATAGAATTTTTCGATAAAGTAACATGAAATTGAAATTAGAATGCTAAGAAACATCGTTTGGACATCGTAGTCGAAATTTTGCATAGAGTTAAATTTTGACTTCCCCTCTTCCCATCACCTCCTTTTGAACTTTTTCAAAAAAAAATTACGTTTGAATTGAAATCAGGCGGCTGAAAAAAACATTTGAGCATCTCAGTCAACATTTGCGTAGCACAAAACTGAATTTTGACGCTCCTCCCCTCATTCGGCTTTAGATTTTTTCGAAACCGGAATTCAGTTTAGGAGGCTCAAAAAACATACATTTAAACAACCTAAGGTTGAAAAGATTTTTTTTTGCACATCTCGACCGTGAAAAACACGAAGGTTTTGAAGGGATTCATTTTCAAATGTGACAATAATTTCAAAATCAGCAGCAAGATGGGGAGGAGTGTGTTAAGAGAAGAACCAACTTTCTGAAATTCTAGAAGCAGAAAATCTCCACGTCTCCTTTTCTGATTGACACAATTGTATAAATCTGTATTAAACCAAGTCGTTTGTTCGCTGTTTTCACGGCGAATTGAGTAGGCAATTCTATTAACTTACTGCTAGTCGAGTGGAATTATTCACGAAATCGTCGAAATTTTTCCGATTTTTGCGCGCATTAAAAATTTAAAAACAGATTTGTCAAAGAGCAATTTTTCATTCACTTTGAACAATTTTCACGCTGATTTCATCACCTTTTCACTATTTTCATTCTTCATTGGCTGTTTGACACTCTGTAATGGTAAATTTCGCTTTCACAATGTAATAAACTGACGACTCAGTCATGAAAAGATTTTAATTTGAGTACAACATGAATCATACCTTAAAGAGAGGAACATGACTCAGCCTAAGGCTTTGTATTCGTTCGCAATTTTGTTCTTTGTGCCAACTAATTTTTTAGGAATCGAAACGAGTACCTACGTATTATCCTATTATCATCTTTTTTTTTCTTTTTTTACTTTTTTATTATACTGGGTGTGTATAATTGCCAGGATTCTTACGCCCAGTGTCGATTGCTAGATTTGGTTGTTTAGTTTAATTTTGGAGATGAAGGAAAGGAAT